>SNQN01000259.1:142362-175040 GCA_008642245.1 Bassia scoparia
AGTCCTAATCTGAACAAATATCAGAGGAGAAAGACAACATACCCTAAAATCAGGATATACCAAATAAAGTAAAAACCCTCTGGTCACAACATATGGGAGATGTAAACCTGAAAAATAGCATGTTTTGAAGAATGTGCTTATTTCCTTGAATTCAGGCACAAATCTCCTATCATTCAACAAAAATTGGCATAAAGAAAATGAGTTAGTACTGCCCTTTCTTATACTAATTCTGACACTTCAGGAACTGCTCGTCGAAGTACAGACAATTAAAGATGTGGGAAGAGCAGTGAATGGGAGATATATACTATCATCAAATTATCTCATTTGAGTGAGCTAAGAATTGAAGTAAGGATGGATTTGAAGAATTTAGCAGGAAGTCTGTCAAAACTGATGAATGAAGGCAGGAAAACGCAAAATAAGGCCTTAAGATGACTTGAGTTGTAATAAACTAGTAACATTATGTTCTGTTAACAACTCAATAGTTTGATGTTTGGCACACAAAGGCTGGGTCATGCCCCTTGAGAAAATTAAAAGTCTATTGGCTGTGTGGAAATTCTACTGTATTTGATATGAATGAAGTTTGCTTGATCTGTCCATGTCTAGATTTACAAAATTGCATTAAACTCTAGTGAAATCTAGTTGTGAGTGCTTCTTTTGATCTGATTCACGCGAAATGGTACTGGACCATATAAGTCTCACCAAGAGAAGGGATTTAATTATTTTCCACATCTTGGTTGATGATTTCTCAAGAGCTGCCTGTGTATACTTGTTGAAACACAACGAAGAATGATGCAGTGCAGGTTTTGAAAGGCTCGATTAGCTATTGTAAGACACATTTGGGAGTAAAATCAAACAAGTGAGATTTGACAATGCCCTAGAATTCATTGAAGGCAAATGCAGGAGACTCTTCATAGAACAGAGGAATACAACACCAAACTAGTTGTTGGTGACACACCACAACAGAATGGAAGAAGACAGAAGAAGAACCATGAGACTTCCTTAGAAAACTGCAAAGCATTGAGAATTTCCAAGCCAACCTCCTTTGAAGTTTTGGAGATTGCATTCTCACTCAGCAGTCTATATAGTGACATATAGATTGCCTAGTGAAGTTATTGGGATACAGACGACGCAATTGCATTCAGCACCATTTGAAACATTGTTCGAGAAAAAAACTTAACATTGAGCATATGAAGGCTTTTGGTGTTCTAGCAATAAACTACAATCCAGACAGGAAAAGAGACAAATTCTCCTAAGGGGAATACCCTGTGTGTTCATAGGAATATCCTAGTGGATAGATGACAGGCTTGTCGCGTACCTATAAAAAAGTACCTATTAAAACTAACCGCAGCTAGTCGGTAAACAGGATCATATCCACGAGGAAACAATAACTACATGATTAATTGAATAATAGCATTCTAACTAGCAAGAGAAACGTTGTTTGTGATTAAAACTAACTAGTACTTAATGACAGCGATTAACAAAAGAGATTAAACTATAAATAAAAGAATCTAGAGCTATGGTCCACTATAGCAGTTTTTGACAGCAGCAAATTGACATCAACAATTCATAACATGCAAATCAAACAGGATCAAAGCTCTCTCGAATCACATTAACCATAAAACTACTCCTAACCGATCATCTCTCACCTAGGAAAGTCTCGTTCTACCTATTGATGTTGATATGTTCTTAAAGTTCTCAATTGCTAGATCTAGAGACTCTGTGACTAATCAAATTAAGCAATTAAGTCGGCCCTACGAAAATGATTAACATGAATAACAATCTAATAGGAATTTGATTAAAAGCCAAGCCATAAATGAATTAAACCACAATTACAAATCAATCATATTGCTATAGATCCCCAATCGCCTCTAGAAATTAGAACTCGTCGTCATATGTGAAATTAAACATTGTATTGCGATGGGGAAAACATTAATTAAAGCAAAAAGAAACAATATCAACAATAATAAAAAACCCTAAACAATTCAAAGCAATAATCAAAAGCATAAACAATGAAAGCAATAAGGAAACGAATTAAAGGAAGAATTAATTACCAAGAATGATTGCGATTGATGAATGAATGATGGAATTCTATTGAAAAAGCCAAAAAACTAGGGTTCAACAATACGTAATTGAGTTCTCTGTATTTCTAAAAAACTAGAAATAGAAAAAAAGATAATTTACAAATTAGGATTTCTCCTCTTAAATACTCTTGTTTTTCTCAATTAAAATAGCCTCTCAAAAGACTATCCTATCCCTCAATAAATCAGCATAAAAGAACAGAGGATATATCTCAATCCGGCCAAAAAACCGACCGCTGTAAACGATCGGTTTTACCAGGTCAAACCGATTGGTGTGAGTCTAGTAAGGCGTCGGCACATACTGTGCTAGCTATCTATCACGAAAGGCCATTACTCATCAGTCTGAGTTGTCCAAGATGAGGCAACCATACCATAGTCAAATGAAGCTCTCGAAAGGTCTTCCTTTGCCCAATGATGCAACTTGAATCACACTACAATCTGAGCATATGAAACCTGACCTTATGACCAAAGATCAAGCAATGCGCTCCACTAGGGCTCAACATCTCCTAGCTCCTTGCTACAATCCATCCAAATCGCTCGCGATAAGTATTCTTTCTTAAATCAGCCCAAAACGATCCAAATGAGCATTGAAAGACTCCTGACCAAGTAATCCAAAAGCACTAAACGCACACATTAATAGTAGCAAAGCACACCATCCCATTCTGATATAGAACCATGAGCCTAAGGAGGCCAACATCATCCAATCAATGACAAGAGAATGAGGGGAAAACCTATGGCAATAAACAACATACATTCAAACAATCCCCCAAGCCATAACTCTGCCTTGTCCCAAGCAATTGCCACTAATTCTCAAGCAAAACATGTCTCAGCCCCCATCAAATACAACACATCGCATAGACCTAGACCAATTCCCGACCAGGTCTCAACGTACTCAATCTCTATCCAAACATGCAACATCCAACAACACATTAGCCAGCTCAAGAGAAAGGAGATCAAGGAAAACCTTTCACTAGTGCGGCACCTTCCTCTCTGTTGGTGGGTTAGAAATGAACCCCATTTCGACTCAGCCAACCCAATTTATGATAAGATGCAGCAATGAATCAATGTTTTCGTAGCCGTAAAATTACTAAAGGCCACCCTCCCATCTCACCAACATCATTGTTTAAAGGTTATCAATAGCACTCCCAACTACAAGTCTGACTCGAAAATGCAGCACCAACTCAATGACCCTTGGCCAAGGTACCAACTCTAACCAAGGACTCAACGCGGACACGTCGTTAATCAAAGAAGGGACTTTTATAGCTTGTTAATGAGGGCTAATGGAAGGGTTAGGAACTTTTTTGGAAATTGAGCTAAAAAGTCTGAGGCTTAATGGGATAGCGATTCAGACAATCAACACAAATAGCTCACAAGATGATAGATGGCTAGACCAACCTCCAAGCAAAATCCCACACTCTCAAAGATACCAACACAAAATATAACATATGCCGGTACAGCGTAACCACCGAAAGAAAGACCAAGAAAACTTCAGCATCGAGTGTCCACCACACAAGCTCTCTTGGTTACAAGCGAAAAATTACAAAGTGGCATAAGGGCGTATTTGGACTAAGTACACTAGATGATTGAGAATTATTGGTTATAATTTGGATATTTGTTCTTTTAATTCTTTTTTTTTCTTCTTTTTTTATTTTAAACTACCAAACTAATACAACTCTTATGCCGTATACACGACATGAGCATAGAGCCACTGATTGACGAGAATAGTACTCAAGCTACAAACCCAATTGACCAAAACAGCTGTTAAATCACACCAATAAATATGCACACCAAATCATAGAAAGGCCCCAACAAGAACACCCGATGCGAATGATCGATCAAGCAGCGAAGGTCTACTCCAAATATCTCCCCCAAGCCAAGAACTTGTTATCTTCGAACAAGCTAAAAAATAGGGAATAACCAAAATGTAGGGATAATCATCCGAAAAGAAGGGCAATAAGTGACTCAAAAACTAGCGGAAAGGATAAAGAGTTTCTATACACTGAAGCACAGACTCCATAACAAGAAAACCTCTATCATACCTCAACCACGACCAAAATAGTCAAACGGAACAAGTACCAAGCCAAGACTACAGAAAAACACACCAGGACTCTAAAACACAAGAAGGAATATGAAATAATCATGCATTTAAGCTAAATACTCTCAATTAATTCTCCTCTCCAAAAGAAAATGACGATCAGGCTAAAAACTATTCCAATCACACGCAAATCCAGCTTAAGAGATAGAAAAAAATCAGCAAGTCATGAGTATATCCTCTATAATTTGTATACCACAAAATTGTCACTGAGCTTTCAAGAATCTCAAGATTATACATCTAATCTATGTTTTCTCTATGTGAAATCCAACAGAGAAGGAAAACCATGGACTTTGGCAACAATCCAAAAGTAATTCCCAAATTAGTATACAACTATCATTAGGAGATCTACTAGAATAATTCTTCCCTAAGCCCTACACTGAAGAATAGCAATACAAGTTTGAGTTCCTTGTTGTGCATAGTAAACTCCCAATTTCTAAAATGAATGTAAACAATCCCTATATCACAATCTTACCCTAAAGACTAGCGCAATACTTAAAATCAACTATATAAGCAAGTCTAAAAAACTTTACCTCAAACTCGCCTAGATTTGTCTGCTTGAAAAACATTTCCTCCCCCAAGCCAAACCTCTCCAATGCCCTCAGTGCAAAGGAAGGGACAGTAGAGTATATAAAATCATAGCGCATCTCAACCCATACATTAAGTGAAAAAGAACGACCGGTCCCAGGGAAATGAGATAAGAATGCTGTGACATTTTCATTGTTTATGCTATGATTATCTCTTTTGAAGTTTTATGGGTTTTATAATGATTTCTTGGAGACAATTTTTTCTTTGACTCTTTAAACAAGAAAGTGCCCCAGATAAAATCCACTATTAGTATGCCGTAATTTCTGTGCCAAAATCGGGTGCTTGCCCCACTACTGTACGTGGTCCCTTCTTAGAAGTCCAATCCGCACCGTCAGGAAAACACTACTCATTTCACGCCTTAGAATTCGGAGTCAAATGCGCTTTGAAAATACGCGAACATCCGTCCGAATAAAGCCTCGATCGGAGTTTAACCCATACCTATTCCGATACGGTTGAACTGCAATTATCAATTTTCTTCAGTGCGTCAACGCACCCTCTCGACTTTCGACCTAGATCCAATAAATATTGTCCGATGAACCAATCTCAAATCCACGGGTTTGACAACTGTATAAACCAAGAATCGGTTTTGGTGCCTTCAGCCCCGATGGAACAAAATATCTCATTAGATTCTATATACCAAGATTGAACTAGAATCCAACAACCAATACAGTTCCCAAATCTCAGAATCGCTGTTGAACCTCAAGTTCCATAAAATTTCAGGTCTTCATCTCGTGCAATCTGCCCAGAAAGGGCGGTATTGGATCGTGGGCTAGACGCTACCCACCCCAAACGCCGATCGGCGTAATGTAGCACTCCACAAATTATGCACACATCTGAGGTTTTCCTTGAGCTACCCTGTGTCTCTCATATATCGACCTAAATGCCATACCCATATTAGTCACCATTATATCTTCGATCCAATTCCTTACATACACAAAGTCGATCCACATCACCACAAAATCCAAAGACTCTTAATACGACAGACACACTAGCCTACAACTATTCTACCAAAGCAAATTAAGACTACGGAGCGTTGAGTACTCCCTCGCCACAATACGCTTCCGGAGGTAACGTAGTGACCCGACCAGCCGGTGACGTCATTGGACCTCGATTATACTACAACTAATGGAGTGGCTCATGAAGATTATAGAATCTCCATAGGCCAAGACTATTCTGAGCTCTATCTCCCTATTATCGCGCATCTAATCCAAATATTGATTGTGCCCTTGCGAGACGTTAAACCTTTGCCATCGCTTATCCTTATCATCTCGTTTTCCTCCGCTATAAATCCAAGTATCGCCCAACCAAATCACTGACGAACTTCCTTAACCTCGTAGGAAAGAAGTTTAAAGCTCGGCGTATTATTAAATCAAGCACCCAATACCTGGCTATTCTCCATACGAAACTCCACAAGGCGAGTAGTCTTCTTTCCAGGTTTTCAACCTTCCACCTGCGAAAAAAGAGCTCCAACACACACAGATGCTCCCCCGGCCGAGAAGATCTCTAGAATGAATCGAGATTATCTGCAGTAATTAGATCCACTTATGCCCCTGAAGGCAATCATCATTCTCAAATACGTCCTAACAATACAAGCTCTAACACTTACAACATTGACTCTCTAGAATGCCTATCCGTACAGCTTCAATAGTCTGCATAGCTAGTCCTTGCATTAAAAGTGACTTAGTGTCTAAATTCCCCAATTAGTTAAATGAGTGTCATAATAGGTGTGGCCCATTCACTCACAACAGGTTTATGACAGCCCCGCCCGTATGAAGGAAAGTCGACCTAAGATAATATGAAATCAGTGAATTGAAACATCTTCCTCCATAATTAAAGATTATCAATACAAGATATAGTCGAGACTGGAATATAAAACCCAATTCGACACCCTACTCAGCAATCATTGGAAATTCATTCCTCTTAAAAATATCCCAAAGGGTGCTTTTCAGAGAGCCCTTCAGTCGGTAATGAACAGGTCAATTACTAGTGCATCTTAAGATCTATTTCCCAGCTAATCAACACAACATTAACCCAACGAGACAACAGCTCAAACACAAACACAACTGCAACCTTACGAGATCACGATAAAATGTTCGTTTGTCGATACCTGCACAGTTCCAATCCACATGCGAATACAAAAAACTCCCAGGTTCCCTCAAGACTTTGGCCTGGAGACCCTATTTTCTATAAATAACTACCTCACCCATTGTTCCAAAAAAAACCATGAAGTCATCCTACTATGCATTGGAATTGCCGACCGTTCATCTATTACCGAGCTCCATTAAGCTTTATTTCAAGTTTATGTACACTTTCCGCGCCATGTTAATCTATTTATGCATCTTGCTAGAACCGTGGTGACTATTAATAGTAAACTTCCTCGAGTTGGAGGCAGGAAATATGGTTACCTAGAAGGTTTCTCTCTTTTCCCACAATATTCTATCGATTACCTTCCTAATTGATGCTGCTTGAATCCTATGCATGTCTTCTTTGCAAACTCTAGTACCGAAATAACTCCGCTAGTTCGCTTACGAAAAAACCTATGAAACAGGCGACAAACAATATGATGAGTGCATGTGTCCATAACCTACCTCCTCCTTCTCCAACCATTTCTCCATTCGAGCATCCGTCCTCATGCCGAACGAGCCTATAGTACCTAGTGGCGTGCGAAACCGGTGAAATATGGTCAAAAGACACTACCATTCTATTTCGGGCAATGCCTGTCCGAGTTGTGAAGAGGAACAACCTCAATACTGTTGGATCGTTCCCTGGCGATTAGAGCTGACCCAAAGCCCAACCAGAACAGCTACTCTGCGTTCCCATCCACTGGTAGCGTACTGACGTCACTCCACCCTATTTGACGTCCGTAATATTATGACTGACTTAAGGACTTAAAAGTCCGACAGCTTAGTCCAATCTCGGTTTTGTCTGACTTTGTTTGAAACTGTGCCTGATTCTTCTGTCACCATCTGCAGAACCATTACCATATTTTTCAAAGCTCAAAGCACGACCATACTATTTGCGACTGGATCCAAACTTATTGGGTAAGCCTGCTGCGTTCCTGCTTGCTGCTGGTCCTGCTTTGTACTGTCTGATTTGATACTTCACTTCTGAATAGAGGATCCTCGATAGTCGAGGCGCGCTGTACAATATAAGTTGAGGGAATGCGACCTTTGGTATATCCCAACATTTCGCATAATCTCAAATCTCCTCAATATTTATTAAGTAACTGTAAAGCCATTATGTGTAGCAACCGCTTACAGTGATGTGCTGCATCAGCGCCTGCTGCTTCTTCGAAACTGGTAGAGGATTCAACACATTGGTTGCTCTTATTAAGACAGATATGGCGTGTTATCTATAGATTTTTCTCACCTTCCTTTCATCTGTCACAGTTGGGCAGGTCGTGGATTGATCTGGAGACGAGCTCTGGATTCTGAAACGCAGACATTACATTTAGTCCATAGGAGATTACATCCACCAGTTAGATGCCCTCATGCGCCCCCCACATTTATCACCTAGAATACACTATTCACTCGCCTTTTATAAAACAACTGCGAACTGAAGTGCCTGAATCGACTCATACACTTCATGTCTCTTCTCTTGCTTCATCAGAACTTACTATCCTCCAAGAAGACTCCAAGCCATAGTATTACTCCCACTAACTTACCAAAGTTGATACCGCTTTTATAGGCCATGGACATACAAGAGATCATCGAGTCCTCATCATGTCTAGACAAATGGCTCTTGGTTCAGATCATAATGTTGTGAACAGAATCTCGATAAAGTTCTTTAATGTGCCAGCCGAAATGGGAGGTCAGATCAGAATCAAAGCGGATGGAATTCTAGATCCATTCGAAGCAACTTCTGAATTGTTTGGATCCTATCGGAAATTAAAATGTGCTGATATCTGAGGCTAGCTAATAAGAGTCGGATCTGTATCGACCCTCATGCTTGAGCATGTTTTCTTTACCACCTCGAGTTGCCATATTGTAGCATTATGATTGCCCATCTCCTCAATTCTAGATTTCCATCCAACTGTGTACTTGTCTGACTCATGACCTTAAACAACCATTGAGCTGCAGAATGCAAGAAATAATTAACGAGATTCGCTCGTTCAAACCTATTATATAGCAAATGTCTGAACCAAGACCATTTCTCTAGACCATGATGAGGACACATTCGATGTAACTCTTTGTATCCTCCCATGCCTCATATAAGGTCTCATCAAATCTTGCGTAAAGTTAGTGATCTTACTACGCATTTGAGCATTCTTCTCTGGAGGATAGAATTCTTGTAGAAAGCAGAAGAAAGAGCATCCCATGAATCAAAAGTGGTTGCATCAAGAACTGTTCAACCATAATCGAGCTCTGTCCCGCAATGAGAAAGGAAATAGCATAACACGAGCTGATCAGCTCAACACCATCATGCTTAACAGTACACAAATTGGAGGAAATTAGAATATGCAATGGATCCTCAGTCGCATTCCCTCCAAACTATTGCGCTCGATCATATTCAAAAGCGCAGGCTTAAGCTCAAAGTTGGCTCCTAGAGTAGGCATGCTAGACCTGTCGAATCTCATCCGACTAGCTGAGAGTAGTCCATAGAGAAGCGTTCTGGTGTGCCGCCATCTCTTCAGGTCAGATTAGAATGGACTACTTCGTTGTGCGCTGAATGTGACTCTTCCTCCTCTCTAAATCAGTTTCGTACAAGGGATTCGAAAACTTGATGAGAGATGAAGAATCTGAAAAATCCAATCGCCTCACGGAATTCTTCCGTCTATGATACATGCGCTCCACCTTGGTCGTAAGGAATCAAATCCCAGTTCGGAAGACCTGCGCATACACAGAAGCAAACTGCAGCGATTGTAAGTACTGCTTAAGAAAAATGAATTTTCTTCAAGACAATAAAAAAAATAGTTCAGACTCAAACAATTAATCAATAATTAAGCCGTTCCCGACAACTAACTAGTCATAATGACTACGATTAATAGAAGAGATTAAACTATATAATAAAAGAATCTAGAGCTATTGTTCACTATAGCAGTAATTGACAGCAAATGACATCAACAATTCATAACATGGCATAATAAAAAAGGATCAAAGCTCTCTCGAATCAATTGAACCATAGAACTACTCCAAACCGTATCTCTCGACCTAGGAAGTCTCGTTCTACCTATTGATGTTGATCTGTTCTAAGTCTCAATCGCTAGATCTAGAGACTTGTGACTAATGAAATTAAGCAATTAAGTCGGGCCCTACGAAATTGATTAACATGAATAACAATCTAATAGGAATTTGATTAAAAGCCAAGCCATAAATTTTAATAAACCAATTACAAATCAATCATATTGCTATAGATCACAATCGCTCTAGAAATAGACTACTCGCTCATAGTTGAATTAAACATGATGATTGCGATGGGGAAAAACATAATTAAAGCAAACAATTCAAAACAATAAAAAACCCTAAAACAATTCAAAGCAATAATCAAAAGCATAAACAATTGAAAGTAATAAGGAACGAATTAAAGGAAGAATTAATACCAAAAGATGATTGCAATTGATGAATGAATGATTGAATTCTATTAAAAAGCCAAACAACTACGGTTCAACAATACGTAATTGAGTTCTCTGTATTTCTGATAAAAACTAGAATAGAATAAAAAAAATTTACAAATTAGGATTTCTCCTCTTAAATACTTCTGTTTCTCAATAATGAGCCTCTCAAAAGACTATCCTATCCCTCAATAAATCAGCCTAAAGAGAATAAATTCAATCGGCAAAAACGACCTGAACCGATCGGTTTAAGTTAAACCGATCGGTTTGAGGTCTATACGCGGCAGACTCGCTAGGCTATCTTCCGAAGGCCATATCTCGAGCTCTGGTTGTCCAAATTAGGCATATGACCTATCAAATCAAAGCTCCCGAAGTTTAGTTTCCAATACAACTGAATCACACTAATCAGACATACGAACTTGACTTATGACCAAAAAAGTGAGCATATGTCCATAGCTCCACCCTAGCTCCTTGCTACTCCTCTCAAAGCTCCGTAGTGACTTCTAATCAGGCCAAAGTCGATCCAAAAGCATTGAAAAGATCCTGAAACTAATCAAAACACTAAACGCACAATATTAGTAGCAACAAGGCCTTTAGGAGGCCAAAATCATCTAAAATGACAAGAGAATGAGGGGGAAAACCATGGAATAAATCAATACATCAACAGAAGGGATATACATTACTGAACCTCACAAACAACAGTGTGTTTGTTTTAAGAGATGTGAAGTTTCATGAAACTATATTCCCACTTCATCAAAACTCAAAATCAAAGCTATCCCAACCACATCCAGTTGACATGCCACTGATCACTCATCATGATGATCTCACCTGGCCCTTGATGGATCAGTATGCAAGGGAAGAAGAAAATAATGAACCTGCTGATTCACAAGCAACAGCTGATGCACAAAGCGAACATAGGTCATCAGATGATGACACTGATGACTCTGCAGAGACAACCACTCATACTTCAACAACACCATTGGTCCATGAAATTATAAGATCAACCAGAACCAAAGTCACTCCTGTGTGGATGAAGGACTATGTCTCTCATGACACTAGTAAGTCAGGACAAGCAACAGCTCATGTTGCTGATATGCAGATGTCACAAGAGTTCATGGCACTGTTGGCCAAGGCTGAGAAATCTAATGATCCAAAGAACTTCAAAACTGCAGTACAGGACCAAAAGTGGGTCCATGCTATGAACCAAGAATTGGAAGCACTTGAAAGGAACAACAAATGGGAACTCACAACTTTACCCAAAGGAAAAAGGCAATTGGCACTAAATGGTTGTTCAAGACAAAAAACAACCCTAATGGCAGTGTGGAAAGAGAAAAGGCAAGATTAGTTGTCTTGGGATGTAGACAGAGGGAAGGTATAGACTATGAGCAAACTTTTGCTCCAGTGGCCAAATTGACAACAGTGAGGTCATTGCTTGCTGTGGCAACCATGGACAATTGGCATGTCCATCYAATGGATGTCAAAAATGCCTTCCTACATGGGGATCTTCTTGAGGATGTATACATTAGACTACCTGCAGGATATGCAAGACCAGGAAAACCTATGGTTGTTGACCAGGGGGAGCACTCTTATGCAAATGCAAATCCAGGACTGGTATGCAAACTCCAAAGTCATTATATGGGCTCAAACAAGCCCCTAGACAGTGGTTCAGTAAACTGTCAGGTGCATTGATGAATCATGGATTCACTCAATCTAAGGCAGACTACTCCATGTTTATACACAGGAAAGACACCAAGTTTGTCAATGTTTTGGTTTATGTGGATGACCTGCTTGTTGCAGGCAATGACCTCAACCTAATCTCAAGCACTAAATCTTTTCTCAATTCTCAGTTCAAATGAAAGACATGGGTGATCTTCACTATTTCTTGGTCATGGAGGTGCACAYGAACCAAGATGGGATTTTCATCTCACAGAAAAAATATGTGCTTGACTTGTTGAAGGAAAACAAATTGGAGCAAGCTAAACCACTCAGGCTCCCACTTGATTCTCATGTGAAGTTTACCTATGATGAGGGCACTCCTCTCAATGATCCTACTGTGTATCAGCACTTGATAGGGAAGCTCATCTACTTGACAATCACTAGGCCAGACATTGCCTTTGCAATGCACACACTAAGCCAGTTCATGCAAAAACCCACTTCAGTTCACATGCAAGGAGCTAAAAGAGTCTTGAGGTACCTAGCAGGCACATCATCTAAAGGGCTCTTATTAGCTAGCAAATCTTGTGCCTCACTGACAGCCTATGCAGACAGTGATTGGGCTGGCTGCCCTCTTTCTAGAAAATCAACTACAGGCTTCTGTGTCTTACTGGACAAATCACTCATCTCATGGAAACCAAAAAGCAGCCTGTAGTAGCTATGTCTACAGCGGAAGCAGAGTATAGAGCCATGGCCTTGGCAACATGTGAAGTCACTTGGTTGGCTCAATTACTAAAGGACTTGGGTCTCAAGTCCCTTCATCCTATTGTGCTTAAATGTGACAACCAGGCAGCTCTTTCGATTGCAGTCAATCCTGTTCACCATCAGAGAACCAAGCACGTGGAGGTTGATTGTCACTTTGTTAAGGATAAGGTGAACCAAGGAGCTATACAACCTGTCTATGTCCCTACAAAGCATCAGTTGGCAGACATCTTGACCAAAGGTCTTTCCATTGCCCAGCATCAATTCTTACTTTCCAAGCTAGGAGTTTCATCTCCTCCTCACTCCCAGCTTGAGGGGGAGTGTAAAAGGGAAGGCCCATTATAAGGGTCTTTGCCTTTTTGCTTGTACAGTGGGCTTAGTGCCATGTGACTGTCCTAGGTTAGTTTGTATAGATCCAAGGTTGATTCTCAACTACTACTTTGTCTGCTAGCTAGTCTAGGTTAATGTAAACTTTGTATATATACTCTTTGTACAGTGTTAGCCGRAACACATATAATCAATATACACCATTTTCCCAAGATATCAACTTTATTTCATCAGCTTCATTGTCATCAAACCAGCCATTGAAGACTGCTGCATTAGAGTTATCAAAAACTCTACATGAAGTAATTGTTCCATAGTACAAATGAATTATTATCAAAAACAGAAGTACAAATGAATTACCAATAACCTAGACGGCCATGAATATGGACTARACTTACTAAAATACCATGATACATAAGTACTCTATACTTTGGAAGTTCGAAGTATACTACTCACCTAAGAACAAAAACAGATTCATTATTCACCTAAGCATGGTACGATAATCATCAAGATGATGTGGAAGTATACCCTTCTCAACCAAAATCAGGTGAAACGTATCAACTGCTTCCTCCTCTTTCTCATCCCTAACATCATCAATGGCGATTGCGGTGAATTTACAATCGGCGATTCATTTCCCTCTTTTCTTCAGTCCATGGGCTAATTTCGATGAAGCATTCGCCGCTTTCTTCTTCAAACTCCTGATCCTCATTCTTCTTATTGGCTCATCATCAGAAACTCCAATCTCCGATTTTCTTGACCTCTCTTCATCTCGATCGGATCAAATGTATGAGAAATTTCTAAACAATCCTGGAGATTTTTTTAATAAAACAATCCAATGGCAATTTTATATGGCACTTTGTAATTAAGTGCAACTTTAGGGTTATTTAAAAAGCATATACTTTGACCTAAAAAGTTGCACTTAATTACGGAGTGTCATATAAAAATGCCACCGGATTGTTTTATTAAAACAATCTCTAGGATTGTTTAGAAATTCCCCCAAATGTATCTCCTCTGAATTCATCCAAAAAAATCACCAAAAATTCAATCAATCAGTTGATAAAAAATGCAAAAGAAATCAATCAAATAACTCAATTAAAACTCTTCCGAATTCGACTAATCAGACAGTGCTTGGCATCGCTAAATTCTCTGTTTGTGCAACCAAAGAAACCCCTATTCCTAAATTTCGGGAAAAAAAAATGAAGGATTAACAAAATTGAAAGGAAATAAAAAAAAAAAAAACTGGAAAAATATGTCAAAAGGAAGAAAAACGTACCTTTCATTTTGGGAGCAGATTTTTTGCACGGTCATATTTATTTAATTCAATTATGTTAAGGACTCKGAGGAAGGTGCATCGCAGATTTGCCATGAATCCGATGGTTGTTACTTTGTCAGAGTAGTCATATGTACGTCTTCGCCAGAGGCTTGAAGCATACTGTTGAGTTGAGATTTAAATCCATATAATAATAACGAAAATTTGCTATTAACTACCCACTTTTTTCACTTTTTTAGAATAACTACCCGGATTTTGTTTTATTAAAAACAACTACCCGCTTTTTATATTTTGTTTGCGAATCACTACCCACTTTCGGATTTTGACCACAAACCACCGTACCAACCACCACAACATGGCGACTACCCAGAAAATTGACCACCACAAGCCCCAATTCGACCACCACCAACCCCCAAAATTCGATCACCACCACAAACTACCCAAATTCAACCACCACCACATTCTCCACCCAAATTCGACCACTAAAACCCCCAAATTCGACCACCACCCCCATATTCGACCACCACCACAAACCATCCCCAAATTCGACCACCAAAACCCATGCGAGTAGRACCATATTCGAACACCACCTCCATTTGAGCAATAACACAATCGAAAACCACCCAATTCGAAAACTACCCCATTTGGGGTTTTTAATRTACAAACTTGCAGAGGGCATAACTACAAGAATACAACTCCAAATCAAGTGATTCTTGAGCCTATTTCACGCGACGTAGATTGGGATGGTGGGATAGGTGATTTCGTGGTGGTTGGGTTGTGTTGGTGGTTGTTGGAGGTGGGCAACAACAAAGTGGGGTGGTTTGCGTGGTTGTTGGGTGATTTTGGAGGTGGGCCGCCGCGTTGTGGTGGTTGTTATGGTGGTGAGTGACCAAAATCCAAAAGTGGGTAGTGATTTGCAAACAAAACATAAAAAATGGGTAGTTGTTTTTAATAAAATAAAATCCGGGTAGTTGTTTTTAAAAAAGTGAAAAAAGTGGGTAGTTAATATCAAATTTTCCTTATAATAAAGATAAGATATGAGAGATTGAGAGGAGAGCAGATGAGAAAGAAATCAAGTTGGAAATGTAAGGAGTTTGGGTAGGGTGAATGGATTTGATAAGGTCAGATTTTCTTTCACAGTTGTCAAGGATTCAAGTTCCAAGCAATATGTTACAGAATAGTGATTACTCTAGAACTATTTTAGGCGGGAAAAAATAACACCACAGCTTGACACGTCAGCAATCTTTTGTTTTCGTATATTACTAAACTAGATAATCCATGAGCATATGCTCGATTTTAAATAAAATACAAATTTTTCTAAACTAAACTAAAAGTTAATTATTTAAAAATAAGGTTTTGTTTCCAACAAAAAATGTTTTTTTATAGTTATATATGAATAAATKAATTTATAAACTTTTACTRAACACACATTTATTAACCTTTATTAAATATATTTTACATTTTTTATGCAATAATTAATAGTGCACTTGGAAGGATATTTTGGGAGGGAAAATTTTGAAGGTGGGGATTGCTTTAGTAAAGGTTATTAGATTAATTTCCCGTGCGATGCATGACTACATTAAATATTTTTTTAATTTAATCTTATTATTGCTTTTTTATATATTTTTACTTGTTGATATAATTTTTGAGATATATATTTGTTACCTTGTAATTCGTATTTTTATTTATTTAAACTTGCATTATTGTTCTTTTAATTTATGAATCCTTTTTAATTACAGATATAATTTTGAATATACTCGTAGTTGTTATTTAGTATTATTTATTTAATCTTTTATTAATAGTAAGATATGATATACCAGATTTGTCATAAAAAAGGGAGATTTTTTCCTTGCTATTCCTATGAACAATTGTTTTTATTTAATTTAATATTTTTTTGATAAATATAGAATAATAATAATAAGTTTAATTTAATATAATTTAATTTAAAATATGATGTCATGCTTTTGCTAAGAATAGCGAAGTTAGCTTCGCAAATTCATACTTAGTTGAGAAGAAAAAATTAATCTTGTAAGGATGTTTTCTTGGTCTATAGTCTCATTTATTTTCTCCACACCGAAATTGTGATGATGCGTAACTCGCGTTCTTTAAGTTGATCAACAAATTTTTGATCAAAGAATTTTTTTTATTGTCGCTTGAATTTTATCACCCATAAATAAAAAAATAATGTTAGATTGAAGTAATCTAGTACGTATTTGACATTAAAAATTTACAAAACATTAATGGTAGATAATGATAGTAAATTACCTTTTCATCCATAAAGGCATGTCAATACTACATATTCACTTGGATTTGTAAATTTCGGGGGCTTCCATAATCTTATAATTCTGAATTTAATTTAATTGTCATGCTTTCTTTAATTTTTTTGGAACTTTTTTTGTTGGAACTTTTTGATGTCGAATTAAATAATTGGAAGAGTTGTGTGTGTGTGTATATATATATATATTATATTTATATATATATATATAATATATATTATATATATATTCTGTTATATATATATATTATATATATAATATATATATATATATATATATATATATATTGAGTCAGGATCCAGTGAAAACCACATGTTATATGAAAACGTGAAAACCAAAATAAGTGGATACATTTTACATTTTAAGGGTACATTACAAGCAGTAAAGGGTACACAAGACTTTCAGTACTATTGATGAACAGTACACGTGTACCCTTTAAACCTTCAATGTACCCCAGATTGAAATACAAGTATATACATAGATTAAATCGTGACCGTCCATCTCCAAATCCTACGGTCAAGATTAAAAGTTTTAGTTTTCACTAAGGTTTGTGTTTTCACATGATCCTATTCTATATATATATATATATATATATATATATATATATATATATTATATATATATATATATATATAGAATAAGTTTTACCGATAAGATATATCTATAAAAAGATATGATACGATTGTTATTTAATTTATTATACAAATTTAATTTAAATAAAGTGAGAAGGGATATAGTTAGTGTTTGCATGAAAACAATATGATTGAATATGGATCTTGATTGATGTTGAGGATGACTTGTTCTGATATTGCCTTCTTGACAATCGGGTGGTCTTTTCTTGATGATCGGCCTGTAAAATGAAACAAAGATTGCTACCTCGGAGGTTTTCCCGAGTAAAACCTCTTCGAAGCTTAAGTTAGTTAATGATCTTGAATGGATTGATATTTTAGGAATTTAATGTGAGTTATTTTTGAATTAGATACCTGATTTTGTGTGGAGAGCTTTGTATATATAGGTAATCGGGTGACCTGCTAGCTTACCAGTCAAGCGGTTTAATCGGGCACCTAGTAGCTTGTTATCAGTTTGACTGGGCATCTTAATGGTCAAGCGATTTGAAGTGTGTTTCTTGGGCCTTAAATGTGGCTTTGGTTATAGTGGGCTGGATTTAGGTTAGGGCTTTAGTTTTATGGGTTAATACCCATACAACTTGTCCCCCTAGGCCCAGTTGAGATTAATCGTAAACTGGGTGGGGTTAAGTAAAAGGAAAAAGAGAAAGAAAAGAAAAAGAAAAAATGGGCGGGAAAAATCAAAGGGTTTTGTTTGAATGAGGAATTTAAAGGGTTTAGTTTAAACGCATGGATGGGGACAGGTGGGGTGTATGTGGAGGTAGTTACGCCACGTGTCCTATAGGAGTTGAAGAGGTACAAAGTATATAAAGGAGAGAACACCTGATTTTGCGTCATTTTATTTCTCCAAAATTTTAAAAAAACTTGAGGTGCTTGTTTTGGAATTCTGTCAACGTGTTTGCTATTTCCCCGATTAATACATTGTGTGTTCGGCTCGTGAGTGGTATCATCATGACCGTTGGAGAATTGCGTACCCGAAGAAGGTAATTTTATCTGATTTTAGCGTGTCTGTTCTTTCAGATCTGGGTTTTTAACCCTTAAGTTGTTGGTAGTTTCATTTTGTAGCATCTGCTTCCTATTTTCTTCGCGTTTTTAACTTAATTGAAAGATGGCTCCGCGGAGAAAAGACAAACAATCGGTTGAGGAGCCGAAACAAGCCACATTGGCCGAGGTGACTAACTTAATTCGTCAGTTGGGTGGTCGGGATGGCCCAATAACCAATCCTAGGATATTGGGTATAGACTCCCAAACCTCGTCGGCGGTGAGTGCGGTTCCTTTGAGGTCGGTCACCGCACAGGGCTTTGTACCTGGTCCCGATGGCAGTGGTCTGCCGCGAGATCCAAGGGAGATTGATTTGATGGCGATGGCTAATGTTGATGATCATGCCGACGTGCTAAGTCGTTGGGTCTCTCATCGTCTTCATCATCAACTAGATTACGACGTTTCTTCACTATAGCCTCCAACGCCACCACCGTACCCGATCTTTTTCTCACCAACGACATCTCCTCCTCATCGGCCAGATCCTCCTCTAAAGCCACCGGCTGAATCTTAACTATTGGTTCATCTTGACCGATGGGTTGAACCACTTCTACTCCTTCGGGAACAGACCCCGGATTCTGCTCCTCCGCTTTCAACTTATCTGCCTCCTTCGATATACACCGACTTAGTTCATCGGACGAGACCTCTGAATACTGTGTCGCTGGTATGGCCGGCTCTTCTTTGGGAACTTGGTAATCAAAATCGGAATCATCCGATGAATCATCCGATGACAACTGCTTCAGAATTATAAATAGGTATTCCCCTAACTAATTCCAATAATTGATGAAACAAACGAAACGAAATTCCTACCTCGACAACCGCCACCAATGCGGTAGCTTACCCTCTATCTATCCTCAACAGTGGCCTCCTCCCTGTTCTCCGTGATGTCGATGGATCGGCAGATGTGGAAGGCTTGGAGGACAAAGGACTGACAATCGATGGCCGTGCAGCCAAAGATCCTATCCCTACTAGGCGAGATGTTGCCGGAACAATACTAGTTGATGCCCCTCCGATTGCTCCAGCCTGTAAGTCTCAATCTGGATCAGCATCCACTGTCGTTCGTGTGGATCTACTTTTTGTTCCAATTCCTCACAATCTTGATCAGTCACAATCTAAAGTGACCCAATTCCTCATCAAAGGTCCATACCTGATTATCGCTCTGTCGTTCGTGTGGATCTACTTTTTTCTCCGAGGATTTTTGGGCAGCAACATCGGACGTCGACACATATCTTATGCCTACTGTAAGCTTCGAAATGTTGCAATGACGCGTACTAATCGGGGACAAAACCCTAAAAACTTTACGTCCCTCTTCTATGCCCAACAGCTTATAGTCAAGGTTAGCATCTTTTTCCTTCACTGCAAAATTCAAACAAAAGACATAGATCAGCAATAAAACTCACACTTCAAATATTAAAAAAATATAATAATATAAATATACACTGTTATTCAGTTAAACAGGCCTCCCTAAACAAAATCCTACAGCCGATTACTTGCCATCTTTCYGCTAAGACTGCAGACCGCCAAAAGCCTCTCGGCCACAATATACTTGCAGTCTGCAGGTAGCCAGTTTCGAGGACAAGGTTCCATACCCTCCTTACTACCGAGCTCAAAATATCTTGTTTGAGCCCGATCTTGTGACGTAGCCGAGACCCCTGCCCACCCCGTGAACTTCAACGGCGCCCAAAAGAAATTCGGATGACTCGGTTTCGCCGGTACCCTTACCTAGAAGAAATCCGAATACCAACCTTTGTCGGAATCAATGTACGGATACATCGTACAAAAGCCAGATCTTGTATTTATCCTCCAATTGCCTTTCCCGTTCTTCACCAAAGTGTGCATCTCGTTAAAAGCACCCAACGAAGGCTTAAACCCCAGAAACCTACATGTCCAGATGTAGGCTACAATACGCCAAACACTCAACGAGATCAGTTGAGCTAGGCTGACATTATAAGCATTGACCACCGATCCGAGGAACTCGTGCAACGGAAATCTAAGACCGTGCTCAAAATGCCTCACATACACTCCGATGTATGTATTCCTCTCATCTGATGGCGGATGCGTTATTTTGTCCTCAACAGTAGGCATCTTCAACCAATACCCTTCTCTCTCCATAACCCCATAATATATTTCGGCTATCTTATGAATGTTGGGAGTTATTAAGAACGAATGATGAGGAAGATTTGGAGGAAGATGGGATTCCTCTAACAGCGTTGTTCAGGGGTGCTGCTGACCCGATAAAGGAAGAAGAAAAAGAGCGGGCAGAGGCTATGGACGTCGATAACAACAACGCCTAGGAAAAAGAGGTTCCGATGATGGTGGAAGAGACCTTGGCCGAAGCTCGCAACCCGTCGGGTGAAGAAAGCACAACAACTCAAGTAGAGGTGGTGAAGGGGGCGGTCAATGTTCGGCCTGAAACTTAGCAGTTGGCCGCTTCACTGGGTCTGGATCTGACGCCGTTGACTGTGGCTAATATATCGGCGCCGGAAATCGTGCAAAGMGGGGATCCATCGAGTCTTAAACAAACACAGATGCCAGAACTCCGAAGAACTCTGGAGGAGATTCAGGCTCCTATGAGCCTGAATGAAGTTTCAGTGCTCCCTTTGGGGCAGGAAGATGAAGAGGTCAACCAGGGAGGCATGGGGTTGACTCCTAGTGCACTGTCGGCATTGGCAATATTTTGGCGATCCACTGGCCGAAATGGGGAAAATCACAGTCCCCGAAAGTATTCAACATACCTGGAATAACTATCGGGAGAGGATCAGCAGGGTGGTGCCCGTTTTGTCAACTCTAAACTCGACCGAGAGGGCAGGGGAATGAGGCTGAAATGCGGCAGCAATGGTCGGAGAGACATCGACCAGCACGAGGATCCCCGAGTAAGAAGCCCAATTTCATTTCATGGAGGTATGTTTGAAATATTAAGGCTTGCTTTGTTTAAGTTTAGTACCCTAATGTGTAAATATGTAATGAATGTGGAAATGTCGGATTGTGTAGGTAGCGAGGCATACCTCGATGGCTGTAGAGACAGTTGAAATAAATAGAGCCGAATTGGAGAGGCTCCGAACCAAAAACGAGGAGCTGGAGAGATCGGCACAATAATTATACCAAAAAAGGTTGATGGAGCATAACCAACATAAAGCCGAGGTCTCACAACTCAAAGATCGGATGGAGAGCGATAATTGGCTTTGGGAGGCCCTCCGAGACGATTTTGATGCGATGAAGTTGTCTTGGCAGAACGATATAGAGATCTGCCTAAAGAGCACAAAGGATTGGGTGGCTGATTGCGTGGAAAGAATAACAAAATGCCGATCCTTGAAGGAGAAGGTCGAACAGAAACTGGAGAAGTTGGGTTGATGGTGGCATCAGATGATGATGAATCATCGGAAGTCCAAGAAGCGGTTAGAGAAAGAGAAAGAAGCTCTGAAGGCCGAAAATGACCTGTTGATTCTGCAAATGAAGAATGTGTACCAAGAAATGGACGAGGTGAAACTTGCAGATTAACAGAAAGCCAGAGAACTTGTCGGGGCAGCCAATCGGGAAAAGAGTCTACAGCTTGAACTGGAGGCAGAGGCTGAGCGGACGGAAGAGCTAAACAGGGAGATACTATCCGAATATGACAAAGGGTGGAAAGCCTGTATAAGGATGTCGTTCCATGCCGATCTGAATTACCCGGCCGAGAGGGTTCATTAGTTGGCCGACGATGGAGGTCCGGATTATGACAAGGCATCGGCTGTTGAGGAGAATTTTCTGAAGAAGAGGAAGGCTCAGCTGTGTGTGGAAAAAGAGGTGCAGATCAAGGCAGAGGCCGAGAAGGCTACAGTCAACATGACGTCAATGTCCTCGTCGCTTCTTGGAGCAATGGTTGATCAAAAGAGTCCCCCGATTCCACCGGAGCCGAGAGAAGACCAATGGGGATTCGGGCAGCCATCACCAGAAAGCTGTGGATCATCGGAACTCCGAAGCTTGTGCTGTGGGAGCTTTATCTTGTATCTATCGTCATGTTGCTTTCCTTTTTTTTTGTACAACTTACTTGTCCAAGTTTTGTAAGTAGGTAGGACATCGGTAGCTGTAGTCCATCAGTGTGTGATGGCTGCCGATCATGTGTTTTGTGTTCATTTGGTTTTGTTGATGTTCGTAAGAGAACCTTTTAATGGATATATATAAAAGTAATTGAATTTTCGATGGATACACTTGTGTCTTTGTTTTCGTCTGCATTTGTTATCTTTTAATGGATATGTTCGCATTTGCTATCTTTTTAATAAATAAATATGGACCTTTTCTGCTGAGTAAGTTTATCCGATGACAATTCTGAGGTATAGAGGAAGGGTTAAGACTGATTCCCCTTGCAGTCTGATAAGAGGAGTAAATTGATCAGATGATAATTCTTGGCATAGAGGAAGGGTTAAGACCTGTTCATTCCGGCATATGATGGAATGATAATCTTAGGCATAGAGGAAGGGTTAAGACCTGTTCCCTTTGTAGTCCGATAAGTAGAGTGAACTGATCGGATGATAATATTAGGCATAGAGGAAGGGTTAAGACCTGTTCCCTTGCAGTCCGATGAGTAGAGTGAACTGATCGGATGATAATCTTAGGCATAGAGGAAGGGTTAAGACCTGTTCATTCCGGCATATGATGGAATGATAATCTTAGGCATAGAGGAAGGGMTWAYYKCRMMTRCCRTTGCAGTCCGATGAGTAGAGTGAACTGATCGGATGATAATCTTAGGCATAGAGGAAGGGTTAAGACCTGTTCCCCTTGCAGTTTGATGAGTAGAGTGAAATGACCGGAAGATAATCTTAGGCAATGAGGAAGGGTTAAGACCTATTCCCCTTGCAGTCCGATAAGTAGTATAATCGATCATAAATACTTTAAAATAAATAAATAAATGCAAATAAAGCAAAGTTTGTTCGGAAGTACTGATCTTTATTTCATAAATTGGGTTAATACAAAACACGTAGCAAGTAAGAAAAATAAACAAGTAAGTCCTAAGTGTCTACCTATTTGAACAAATAACTTACACAAAATATATCTTAAGAACATCCGAATTCCAGTGATTTTTGAGATGAACACCATCGAGGGTGCGTAGCTTGAATGTGTTCGGATGTAATTGCTCGGATATCTCACAGGGGCCTTCCCAAGTAGCGGATAATTTGCCATCTATTTTGTCCTTTTGAACAGAAGCAGTATTACAGAGTACAAGATCCCCAATTTGTAATTGCCGTTGCTTAACACGTTTATTGTAAAACTTGCTAATCCGTTGTTTGTAAACGACCATGTGTCATCGGGCATCATCCCTGGTTTCATCAAGGAAATCTAGGGCTTCAAACTGAAGTCTTTCGTTATTAGCCTAGAAGGATTAAAATAGGAAGACTAGGGACACCGATTTCGACATGTAGAACTACTTCTGATCTCTAAACAAGGGAGAAAGGTGTGTGGCCGGTAGACTCTTTCTCGGTCGTCTGTATTGCCCACAAAGTGTTGGGAAACTCTTCCAACCATGTTGTTTTCTTGGTGTCACATCTCTTTTTGAGTAATGTGAGTATCTTCTTGTTGGCGGCTTCGGCTTGACAGTTGCTTTGAGGATGGCAGACTGCAGAAGCGACATTTATGTGAAACTTTAATAAGTAATCCCGAAGAGGTTTGTTGTCAAACTGTCGGCCATGATTGAAGACCAGGACTCTCGGGATACCAAACCGAGTGATGATGTTCTGCTAGATAAATTTTCGGACTATTGTTTCGGTAATCGTGGATAAAGCCTCGGCTTCAACCCATTTGCTGAAATAGTCAACGCCGACTATTAGCCATTTCTTTTGGTATGCAACGACTGGAAAGGGACCTAGAATATCWAACCCCTATTGAGAGAAGGGTATAAGAGAAAGGATAGACTGCAGATCTTGAGCGGGTTGATGGATGATCGGGGCAAATTTTTGGCATTTATCGCATTTGCGAACTAACTCCTTTGCATCTGATATCATCGTAGGCCATTAATATCCGGAACGAACAGAATTGTTGGCTAACGTCTTTCCTCRAAGGTAATTAGCGCAGCTGCCGAGGTGAAGCTCTCGGAGTACGTAATCAAAATTGGTTGGTCTGACGCATTTTAGTAGGGGCCAGGCATGTGACTTTCTTAACAGTTCGCCATGGAGAATAATGAATCATGAAGCCGTTCGCTTAAGTGTTGTCGAAGCAGTTTTATCCTCGGGTAGCGTACATGTTAGTTTGTAAGCAAAAATGGGATCCATCCAGCTTGGTTCTTGATCTATGGTGTAGATGGCAGCTACCTAGGTGATGCTGGCAGGGGCCGAACTTCGAGGTAAACGGACCGTGTTAACTCTAGCAGTGTTGTGCTTGCTAATTTGGCCAAAGCGCCGGCCTGCCCGTTTTGACTTCATGGAATGAGTTCGACTTCAAAGCTATCAAATCTATCGGAAAAATCCTTGAGTTTCGCCAAATACTGCACCATGGTTGCATCTTTGGCTTCGTACTCCCCCCGAAGTTGATTAGCAACTAGTTGGGAATCTGTTTTCAAGTGGGCATGTTGAGCATCCATGGCGTGGCACAGTTCTAGACCTACAATGGCGGCCTCGTATTTGGGTGTGAGGAGAATAACTCCGGCYCCCGWGACTTGTACATTAGTGGATCCGTCCGTGTAGACTTGCCAAATGGAAGTAGGGTTGGCGTCACAGTTTTGACCCGATGTTTCGGCGATGAAGTCGGCCAAGGCCTGTGCTTTTATGGCCGTTCGTGGTAAGAAGTGGACGTCGAATTCTGTGAGCTCGAATGCCCACCTAGTTAAGCGGCCCGGTCTCTCAACTTTACCCAATATTTTCTCCATAGGTTTATCGGACAGAACATGGATGGGGTGGGAATCAAAATAAAGGCGCAGCTTTCGGCCGACTATGACCACGGCGTATGCAACCTTCTTAGTCAAAGGGTACCGAGTTTCGGCATCGGCTAACGTGTGACTGACGAAGTAGATCGGTAGTTGTTGCTTGGCCTATAGCCGGAGTAAGATGGCGCTGGCCGAAGTGAGACTTGCTGAAACGTATAACTACAACGTCTCCTTGGGAATTGGTCGGGACAACGTGGGCAGGCTGATCAGATGGCGTTTAAGTTCTTGAAAGGCAGTGAACTGTTCGGCTTCCCAAGTGAGTGTTTTGTTAATTTTCAATGCTTTGAAGTACGGGAGCCCTTTTTCAGAAGCCTTGGAAAGAAATCGGGATAGTGCGGCCTCACAACCAGCTAGTCGTTGGACGTCGCGTTTCGTCTTAGGTTCAGGGAGTGAGAGGATGGCCTGCACTTTGTCCYGATTGGAATCAATGCCTCGTGCACTAACCAGGAAACCGAGGAATTTGCCGGAAGCGACGCCGAAGATGCACTTTTTTGGATTTAATTTTCGGCAAGTTTTGATTTGTGGTTGGAACTGTCATTGCTTTTGATGATAGAATCGTCAACATAGCCCTCGATATTACGTCCTTTCTGTTCGGCGAAAATTTGGTCAACAAGTCGTTGATATGTGGCACCCGCGTTGTTCAAGCCGAATAGCATCATGACGTCGTTGAACACGTCCTGCYGGGTGATAAAGGTAGTTTTGCGTTTATTGTCAAGATGCATGAAGATTTGATGGTACCCCGAGAAGGCATCCAAAAAGCTAAGTAACTCATTGCTGGAGGTCGAATCGACCAGGTGGTCGACCCTTTGAAGTGGGTAGAAATTCTTCGGGCAAGCCCGATTCAGGTGGTGTAATCTACGCACATTCGCCAGGTTCCATTGGCCTTTTTTACCATTACCACATTGGCCAACCATTCGGGGTATGGGCAGGGCTTGATGAAGCCTACATCTAGCAATTTCTGTATGTCCTCGCCGATGACCTTGTTCTTCTCAGGAGAATAATTCCGCCTTTTCTGTCTAATCGAAACAACAATTGGGTAGACACTTAACTTGTGAGATATGATGGAGGTGTCTATCCCTGGAATCTCGCTGACGAAGAAGGCGAATGTGTCGGCATTGTCCTGGATTAGGTGTATCAAGCCAACTTGGATATCTAGGGCCAATCCTGTGCCGATGGTTGTGGTGCGTCTCGGATTGGATTTGCTTAGAGGGATATTCTTAGTCTGGTCCTCCGGTCCAGTCGAGGTATCGGGATCAATGGGTCTGTCGTCCAATTGATCCAGTGTTATGTTCTTCCGACATCTAGTATCCTTGGTCCCCTCGATTTCGTTGACAGATCGTTTCCGTTTTTGTGTTACATCGGTATTTGCTACTTTATCCGAAGGAGGGGTCTTGATTGACAAGTAGTAACATTTCCTGGCAGCTTCTTGGTCGCCTTGGAGTCGCTCTGACCGACCTTTGTCGGAGACGTAATCGAGACGATGGCTTGGAGGTGGTGTATCATCGGCCATCCCATGATGATGTTGTAGACCGAAGGAACATCCAATACTAAGAACTCTGCCATGATATTACGGGATGTAGCGCCTTTACCGAAGGTTGCTGCTAACATAATCTTTCTTCAGGGATTGTGGCCGAGCCATTGAATCCGATGACGGGATAGGTAATTGGGACAAGAGTTTTTTTGTCGAGGCGCATGGCGTCAAACGCGCTACGGAATAGAATGTTCATGGATGACCCGTCGTCCACGAGGACCCATTGGAGTGTGTGATTTGATACGTCGACAGAGACGACTAACGGATCTTCGTGCGGGTAGGATACCCCGGAGCTATCGGCCGCGGTGAATGTAATTGTCGGGCCTGGCGGGGCTTTTTCCGAGGTCAGACTAAAGGGACCTGATGGAATAGGTTCCGAAGGTTTCTTTTGCTAGCATTTCGGGAGTCAGAACCGCCAAATATGACATGTATGACTGGTTTTGGACCAGTCCTTTCTTGTGTTGATTTTGCTTGATTTTGTCGGTTATCCCTCGTTTCATCCTTGTGACTTAACTCCTATCGGTTAATGGACCCTCGTCGTGCCATTTCCTCGATTCGATCTTTCAACTGATAGCAGTTATCAGTCGGATACCCGAAATCGTCGTGAAATTCACACCATTGGTCAGATTTGTTGGGGCCTAATCTTACTGGTCGACGCCAGATTTTGTCGTTCTTCATGTATAAAAATATCCGTTCTTAGGTGTCGGATAATGGTGTGAACTCGGTATATTTGCGTTCATAACGTTTGGGATTCCGAGGAGGTCCATTCTCATTGTTGCGGTCGGAATCTCGATCGTTTGTGGCGTTACTTGTTGCTGGAGGATTATTATATCCTCGGCTACTGTTGTAGCGGTCATTGTCGCGCTCATTCCTTCAATCGTTATAATCGTTTATGCGGTCAAGGCGTCGATTGTTTCCCCTTTGCACTAAAAAAAAACAACATCTAGAGGCAACWCTTTGAGGCAACCAAAGTATGGTTGCCTCTAAAAGTCTCTTTTAGCATCACATAAACAAAGTTGCCCCTAAAACATATGGTTTAGCGACAAGTTGTAGTGGTTGCCTCTAAAGGTACAATTTTATCATCACTTGAATGTTGGTTGCCTCTAAAACATATTTTTTAGCGACAAGTATATTGCGGTTGCCTCTAAAGGTACATTTTTAGCATCACTTGAGTGTTGTTTGCCTCTAAAACATATTTTTTAGCAACAAGTCTATTGTGCTTGCCTCTAAAGATACATCTTTAACATCACTTGAATATTAGTTGCCTCTAAATCATATTTCTTATCGACAAATCTATTGTGCTTGCCTTTAAAATTTCAAAAACTTCTTTGAATTGCTCGCGCCATTCTTACTGACAAAATAGGCTTRACTGCAAAATAAGGTGGCCATTTTGGACGCTTTTTGTGTCATATTGGGACACTATATGAAAAGCGTCCCAATTTTGTCTTTAATTCCATATGAATTGGGACGCTTCTTGAGTCCATATGAATTGGGACAGTTTTGGAGTCCTAATAGTTGTAGACAATTCTATGTACTTTCGAAAAAATCTTGACACAAAAAATGTGTCCCAAGATACTTGTTTTAAAAAAATTAAATAAAAAAATTCCTAAGAAGAAATTACAAGTGATGACCGATCACATAAATGAATTTTATACACTACAAGAAAAAGGCAGTTTAGGGACCACCCTTAGCGACCGCCTTTTGGTTAAAATCGGTCGCAACGGAAACCAATTTTTGGGTAGTCGCTGAACCTTGGTCGCAATTTCATTTTAGCGACTGAAATTTAAGGTAGTCGCAATTTTAGTGACTACCTAGCGACTACTAAATTAGCGACAAACTTTTCAATTTAGAGACTAATATGGTAGTTGCAATTTTTGCGACTGAGATAATATTTTAGAGACTAACCTAGAAGTTGCAGATTTTAGCGACTAAATTATTGATTTGGCGACCAACATGGTAGTTGCTATCTTAATAATGGAGACTAGCATGTTGATTGCTATTTTAGCGACTACTTATCATTTCAGCGACTACAATGGTTGTCGCAAAAAAATAGCGACTAAAATAATTAAATAGAGACTAACCTTTTGGTTGCAATTTTTGGCAACTAACTTTAAAAATCAGAGACCAATTCTATCAAACTATATATGGAGACTAGATTATATAGAAATGCATTATTATCGGTCGCAATATATATAATAATAAATCCTTCCAATAAATTGATAAAAACGAGCACATAAATTGTTGCTCATTATTCATACAATAAACTTACAAATCCCTGCTCATCGTATTCTAATAATACGGACCTAGGTTAAAAGTACTACAATTACAATATGAGCTCTCTAGCTAATAACTTAGTTGCTTTTCAACTACATACAATAAAACCTTCCAATAGATTGATAAATTGTTGCTCATCATTTGTACGACATTGTCGTCTGTTTCTGTGCAGCAGTATCGCAGTAGCAGCAGCAGCAGCATGAGGGCAGCATACTACATTGTGTTTCATACCACTYCAGCCGCATTCTGCCTCGTGTTTTGTGCCACTGCAAAAGGAGACTCAACGACTACATGGATGCAAATTCCACAAAAAAAAACTTAATTCAGAAACACAACACTCATTAACTGATTATCTCCTCTGTGGCAAAAATGATATGGTCAAAATATCAAAAATCTGATTCTAAACTCAAGAACACCTATAATTAGCCACTTCTAAGACTCAAATTCTACTCATAAAGTTCAAAAAAATTACATCACAAAATTAAAATTAAACCAAGACCATCTTATAAACCATGAAAACAAACAAACCAAAATAAAATACAATCAMCTTATAAGCAATTGGCCTCATCCAAGGACTACTTTTTGAGAGTTCCATTACTATTTTACAGCAACTAATCAAGTGAAAACCATCATTCTAAACTTAAAAAGAGGAAGACAATACATAGGTCAAATCTCTAATTACTAAAGAGAAAAGAGCAGAATAAATGGCATACTTTTTTCTCTTTTGCTAGGTAGACATGACCGAACTTTCCTCGACCAAGGGGCCTTCCAATATCGAAATCGTTAATTGTCCATCTTTTCTTCTTTGCTACAGGCACCTCTCCAGAAGCCCGCAAACACAAATATACAGGAAATTCTTCAAAATTCGGGATTTTCAAAACAGTAACAATTTAATTCATCATACATTAGGCAATCTAAGCTCAAAATTATCATCAACCGCAAAGCAAGCTAACAAAAAATGATTTCTCAAATCAAATTTAAGGACAAATCACTCCTTCTCCAAGAAAAGCATTTACCAAACAGAATATAATTCAACAGAAATTTGGAATAAAATCTTCTTATCAGAAATTAAATGTAGTCTCAGTTGTAGAAGCAGAGTAAAGGTACGACCTGAATGTTATCAGGAAAAAAATACCTCCTGCAGATTGAATCAGAAACAAAAAATATATCAATTTATAAATAAAGTTCTTAAGTACTGCAATATGTAAGGACAATAATGCATATACGGGAACCACACATACCTAGGCTAGGACGCCAAAAAGTAGAAGTAGCAAACAAAATTAAAACATTTACATTTTTTTCACAATTAGTGAATGATCTAAGAGGGAACATGGTGACGTGTGGGAGTGTAAAGATCCCAATTTAAGTATGTTTCAATATGAGGATATTGCTGTGAGATAAAGCTACTGATTTTTCTAACCTTAATGCCTTCTCACTCATATCCATTAGGTATGCTTGATGCTCCTCATTGTTGTCACTGGCTTGCTTGAGTTCCTTAATATAGTAGACAATGTCATCTAGTAGGTGTCCTGCTCCCCACATCTTCAAGGACAGAAAACAAAACAATTAAAAATAAGGCACCAGATAAAAGAAATTGCATTTCATAGAGATATCACTGCAAATACTTTGTAGTAGTTTCTCACAAATAACATTTATTTCATAACATATTATTTCAAGAACATGAAACGAATAGCTTATAAATATAGCATGCACGCTTATAAATAGGCATATAAATAAGAAGAAACTCACTAACTCAATACCCGAGTATCAATAATTTTCCATTTACATCTAATTCTAAATTGACCTGTAGAATTATACATAGTAACAATCAAAACCAAACGGCACGTTCATTCTATGACTCCTACGAGCCAGGCAGCCAGCACAGGACTAATACACAAATTCATCACAAAAATACATAAATGTAACAGAAAGAAAAACAACAAAACAATAAGTTATATTAGGTTATGGTTCATTATTATGGAGAGTAATATGAGCTGACACTCTATCAAATAAGACTTTCAATGACAACGATCAAACATTGTTTTCAATTGCAACAAGTGAATTATATGAGCTAAAAAGAGATGCATAACGATCTTCAATTAAATTCATTGCATTTATCAAAATTCTGATACATGGATACAATAACTTCGAATAAAATTATCAATGCAAAGTGATTTCTTATCCCAAACTCAGATTTCAAACAAAATAAAACTTCCTAATTTTAAGCCTTAATTAGCATTCAACAAATTAAATATACTACTGTTATTACAAAAATGTGATCTAATTACTCAAAACCCAAATCATAGTTTAATTTTTAAGATTCAACTCAAAGGGCAATAAACCAATCAATCAGAAACGCAACAATTATTTTCAAATAAAATTCAGATATCCAAACAATCAACACAAAAAAAAAAAACAAAAAACCAAGAAATATCATTGGGAATAAGATTCCTAAGGAAAATTTAAATCAACAAACAAAGATGAACAAAAAAGGAGAGGATGAAAATAAAACCAAGCAAAGCAATCAGAGATCAAACCAACAAAGTAACAAAAACAGAACCACACACACAACCAACTTGGAACCAACACCGCAACATCATAATTTATTTTAAAATAAAGTACCTGCAACAGGAGCTCTCCATTTATGCTGAACCTTACCCGTCTCACTTTTCTTAGAGAACTTTGAAGCCCTTCTAAACTCATGAGCCAGATTAATTGCTTTTCTAATCACATCGCCAAACAGCACTGTGAAAAGCCTAAAACAACAAACAAACCCACACACCATGAACTGCAATCAGTTGAGGGTTCGAGTGAGGTGCTACCTGATAATAACGAAGTTGCACAACTTGCTAAAGACCTTCACCAAATTATTACAAAGAACAAATCCATTAGCAGCTTGAGAGGAGGATAAGGAAATAAGAGAGCCAGCCAAACTAATTCCCTGCAGTACCGACATGTATCTAAATTTTTTCTACATCTGCAATTTACCCACAAACAACACCCATTCTGGTATCTAACACGACAATTCTGAAAAAGTGCAAAGTTCATCTAAATCTAGAAAAGTGTATCATGGATGACATAAAGTAATATCTTGATCAAATTACAAAAAAAGTTAAAAAAAAGGCATATCTAATATAAAAAAAGGAACTTAGCATGTCTCAAACTAACATACAATCTGTAGTAACTATAATTACACAAGGTACTTAATTATTAAAGCAAACATAACAATAGCATAAATCCTAATTAGTTATTTAATAATACTAAATGCAGAAGTCACCACAACAGACACCAAAATCAGCAGCAACACCTGAAACAAGGTAATAGTCAGTCAGGGGCACTAACAATTAGCAAAGCACACTAAATATTTAGAACATAATCTAAAAAACAAGCACATTGATCTCATACTCACTAGTATTCTTCATTCTCTCTTCATAATTTTCATTCTTCTTCAACATCATTTTGCATTTTGTTACACTCTGCAGTGGGCTACTCATTCGGAAAACGTATACATATTAAATGAGAAGGTTAATAATTTTAATGTTTAATAATGCACCAGATGTCATTTATATTGTCTATAATTAATTAAAATGATATACCTCATCCATATTAAATCAGACGACCTTGTATCCGTCCAATCCAGCCAATTCGAGGAATCATTTCCAAGCCGTTCCATAATTCTAGTTTCCTTTTTGGGCGCTTTCTAGTTTCATTACTTAGAATTTT
>SNQN01000260.1:6026-31601 GCA_008642245.1 Bassia scoparia
TCATCCGCCACAACGCCTTCCTAATATCAAGTATTGTTCCGACGCCGCGTTTTCATGTTTCTGACGACCTATTCCTGGTACTATCCTTTGTCTGAAAAGAGAACAACGCTGTAATAGGATGGAAGGACAGAAGTACTTGAGAATATTTTACAGAAAAGTGAAATGACTTTACTGAAAGGGAGCAGGGCGGATTGGGACAATATGTTTCTTCATCGCACAGGCGTCCATGCATCATCGCGCCATGCCTAGTTTCGCCGCTGAAAGGATTTCCAATTTCACAGGGAAATCTCTCAGCCGCACTGTGAGACAATAAAACGCTGACACAACATAGCTACTACTATATAAGTATAAAAGAGTTTAGAAAATAACTAATAACACGAGAAGGGTCGGTAGAGAAGTAATTGAGAAACTCATGAACCACATAAGATACTAACTCCGTATAGATTTAGTTGATTTCGCGCCTTGGTTAACTAAAGACGCTATCACATAATACAAGAAAATACACGCAGTGCTTGATTTTAGTGTACATAATGTTTTTAACTCTGAGAGCGATAACTCCCCACAAACCGACACATGAGGAAACCAACATGTCCATAAATTATGCCAACCCTTAGGCAGTGTCACATCACAAATTTATTTTTAGACAACGATAAAATACACGACCACTATCATGAGTTCTCTTTTATCACTTCATGAGGACATAATGATGGGACAGCTATCTTTATCTAGGTACGAAATACGTTTTGCGTGTAAGGCGTGTTCTGCTCACTTCAGGCTTGTTGGATTCCACTCTTGCGCCATGTCGTGGGAGTAGATAAACACAAACTTGCCAGCTTAAACACCTTGTGGTTTGTATAACTTAAGTCTCGATGTAAGTAACGCTGAGTAATGTGGAGATCATTTTCTTAGGTCGCGTGTAAACGTTCCAATAACCATCCTATAGCGTAGCGCAAAAGAATCCTTGACTTTGATCAGACACCAACGTATAATAGTAAACAAACATTCTCTTATCTTATCCATATAAGATTGAGAGGAGGAGAGCCTGAAATCGCTTGAGAATAATATCGCACAAACCACAGAGATGAAGGAGAACAGAATATTTAGAGTGAAAAGCTGCTGAGGTTATTATAGCCAACACAGTCAGTCGGCACATGGGGATTAAGCCATATAGGCGACCTCTGATAAACTCGTTAATTAATTGATACTTATCTTATGAAGAAGGCAGTTGAATATGTGGGTACAAACATCAAGGTGACTACCTACTCGAAGTGCAACATATATACAGGGTTTCTATAAAACATGACACAAAACAGGGGAAGGGTGCTGAGTTACTAGTTACACTCGGAATTGCCATAATAATTTTACTATACATCAGATTATTGAGCCTGTAAAATTGTCCTGGCTTTTGATAATAGAATGGAGTGTAGTGTACAATCTAGCGTTTTTATCAAAGATATGAGCGATAACGTGGAAGGTTGAATACATTTTGTCCGTCATTTAATCGCATCCATTTCCATAGACCTTATGAAATCCAGTTCTAAAGTGTTAACTAAGTTTAAACCTGCAAGAACCCCTAGGGTGAGAACGTGTAAGTGGAAAATGCGGCTTACAGTCTGGGGCATGACTCACGGTCTGACTCACAGTGAGTCGATTCATAATAAAAGGTTACCATCCTCACATATCTTTTGGACAACGAAGGCTTCCTGAGGTAGTATAAAAGGTAGCGTTGAATATTGGTTTCTGATGAACCTAAATGCCATCTTATTGGTGGTTGCTTAGAAGTGCACAATGAAATAATTTGCATAGCTTTGCATCATCTAAATAGCCCAGCTTGCTCGAGCCTACGCAAGTATTTCTGTTAAAACATTGTGTTGATGGTGCTGTCATGAGGTTAAGAGTACTTCACACTCCTCAAATTCTCCCTTATACGCCGCGGTTAGACTATTGATATCATTAATTAAATGTCACATAACTTAATGATTACTCGGGGAGATTTCTGTAAACACACGAGAGATCCAGCCGGTAGAGGATTAACATTGGCAGTTGAATTGGCATAGGGCGAGATTATTCCAGCTATATTTACATATCGGAAATCCTTAATAAGTTTATGAATATCCCTAACACCCAGTAGGCCGCCCCATTTTCGGTTATGGAAGCGGACACTAATATCTTTCAATAATTTATCATATTTACTACTCATTACAAAGGAGTGAGACAACTTGAAGTGTTATCAAAATTGGAATGTCTAATTCATGGCGTATCAACCCTTAGACCATTATACACATTCACAAACAAGGGGGCTGGTTAAGACAACATACTTGTACCTTCCGGTAAAAGGAGGTTTTAGAACGGAGTTCGTCTACGGAACTGCCTGTAAGTTTTGGAAGATACCATGAGAATACACCTTTGCTCTGACGCCTTCCTCTTAAAGTATCTTGCCTCACCTGAATCGACGAATATAGGAGAATTTTTATCAGCATCTCGCGTAAGTTGAGAGTTTGTAGCGCGCGAAGGTGCTATAGTTTGATAAAATATTGTGGAGGATTTGTCGTCACTCTCTACGAAGTTGATAGAATGTAATTGACAACATCATGAGTAGATAAAGACAAACTTGCCACGTTACGGAAATATACTAAATGGTATATAATCTTCATATTATCCACTCTGTTCATTTATGTAGGAGAGCCTTATAGAGGATCTAGGAGAAAGGCGCCATCAAGGGGATTGTCATGCTGATTGTAATCGAGAATACTGGTACCATATGACCTATTTCCGTCACCTTGTCATGTTTGTTATCTGTCCACATTAATTCAGTATTCATTTCTGCGTCATGAAAACCAGTTATTAAATAATGGCCTGTAAACCGCCCATTAGACTTTCACATTGATTCTATTTTACATTTAAATTCATTTACCGTCGTCATGCAGTATTGGACCTAACAATATATATCTATGCCTTCCAAGTATCTACACAGAGACAAATATTAGCAACACAGACTGGGCTTTTTAGGCACTAAATCCAAAAGAGAATGTCTGCTTGTAGTTCTTCACTCATAATAAATTGTTTTCCGCGCTCTCGGAGGTAATACACAAAATGTGATCAATATTTGGTGTCACATATTACTGCCTGGTACCAGCGCTTGTAACCAATGGAATTATCATTTATAGGGAGATATGTATGCGGAACAATTATTACCCCCACTCTATCGTCCTGGGTGCATAATTCGCAAAGGATCTCACTTAATTACTGCGATGCGCAAATCCTGTGGTGCTAATCGAGGGACTACAGCTACCACAATGATAATATTCTAGAGAGAGATAATTAAAGGAAAGATAACTACTAATCGAGTGCGCGTGTGAGGTGACTAAATCCAAGGGATATGTCTTGAAGAATATGCGCAGAACACATAACTAGATATGAACCCAACATCTTTTGAACTTCCAAATAACATTAGTTACTTTGGGAGTATAGAATAAAAATTTCCACCATCTAAATGATATACGCCATGCGGGGCATAATTTCGCAGACGCCTCCATGTACAAGTATTTGGTGTACACTAACAATCTCGACTCGCAATATCATTGTTACTCTATATGGAGGATACGAAATACTTTCACCAACACTAATCTACGATGAGTGTCTTAATTCGCGAGGCAGTCCTATCTAAGAGACAACCGAAGTTAGCTCTCTTTGAGCCAAAACTTTGATCACTGTCAGATATTATTCTATGGGGATGCTATGAAAAAGAGATTCAAGACGCAAGAACATTGCTTAAGTCTTACTGGGGCGAGGCAGCTTAATTCCATAGGATTTTTCTCGATTCAAATTTTACATCCATGGGAACACCAGCAGCAAATAATACAATTGTTCTGGGGATAAATAGATTGAAAGGGTTCCCCAACATATTATCGCCTGGGGCAAATGTTTCTATAGAGAGATCTGTAGATATTGATCACCAATTACACTTATCAGACCTGGCGAGTGCGGCATAATTAACAAAAGATATTAAATTAAATATATCTTGGAGAAGTATATATCAATTTTCGCCCCTAAATGGCAAGCTCTTGCGGCGTGACGACATATCCCAAGGACTTGTGGTGCCAAATCACGCACAAAAGTACCAGCTAGCGCAACGCGTTACTTCGCGAGGAAGCGGAAGATCTCATCTAGATTTTGGATGGCGTACCTTGGGTACTCATAGGATTCCTAAATGGGATTTATAAGCGTCTCAATACGTCAGGCAATATTTGCATTCGCGCCAACATATCTATTGTTGGGTTCGGGAATATTGTCTAAACGCCTTAGGTACGAAAACCGTTACACGATCACCCCAAGTTACTCCATTGTACGAAATACTAAGAGATCAACTAATGTTACGAAGGACATTTTCTATCTATTCTACTGAGAGGACCGAGTGCCATGGTTTTTGTTGATGTCGACACAATGAACTACTCAGGTATCCTTAAGAGCCACCAAACGGCTATAGATCGCCCATTTAAAAAGCGGGTTCAGGAGTTGAGTCCAGTGTTTCTACTGGTGAATTCCGTGTTAAAAGTTACGTAGTGCTCTCATGTTTTTTTTACACAGCATCGAGGAACCCTTCTAAGTAGCATCCTAAACGCCATGCAGGCTGTAATCACTGAACTCACTATGGGGTTCAGGGCTACCGGAGTATATAGACCTCGGTATATGTTACTCGGATTAGTACTCTATACCGACCATTCGTTTTTTTAAATCATGGGAATGTATTTGACTACTTCGCTGAACAACACTTGTACATACTATGGCCTTTATTTGCAGAATCGTGTGATTAAGAAAGCTAACAGTGCGCCCACAGATTGAAGTATGAGTAATACATAGGTTTTCATGTGAATGTGCTATCATTACACCCTAGATTGGATTTATTGGCTATTGTTAAATAAACCATATTGGAGCGTGATATAAATTCGTCGCAGCATTTTATGTAGGTATTCGTTTGTTATTAGAGTCACATTCGGTCACGTACACGGCCGATATGTATTATTTAGAAGAACTCATATGGAATTACTTCAGTACGGCCTACTCAAACACAAACGCACATAAATTAGGGTTCTGTAAACCGAGGCCCAATGCGGTATTCAATATTAATCCCTCACTCTTCGACGGCTCGCCAATTTATTGTAGAAAATCGAGATGTTTGTTGGAGTCCTCTGAAGCGCCATGGGCTGTAATTCCTTGACACTTACCGATAGGCGGTTTGATATAAAAAAGCGGACTTATATGTTGTCTATCTGAAGGAATCACGCCATGGGCCAGTTCAATACCAGAGAACACATATATAGCGCTGAGATTTATACAGTATGCCCACTATCTCGAATCCCATGTTTTTTGAAACATGGAATTTTTGCTTAACGCACAAACCGTCATAATGTAAATGGGAAATGTATAATCCGACCCATGAGGTTTCTGAAACGACCTAATTTATAGAGCTACACTAATTGTATGTTTAAGGTTTTGCGAGTACCAAAAGCGAGATCCATTGTTGGTGAGACTTCTAGGTATACGCACACGAGATATCATGATTTAATTGAGTCTCTTTCTCATCACTTTATGAAACTAGCCGATGGTAGTGAGTGCATCAATAGATTAAAGTACCCTTGTTGATATAAATAGTAATTGATTAAGAAGTACCAATTCACTGAGTTAATAGATCATCAGAGTCTAGAATATAGTCTGCTATCAATAAATTGCAATCAATTCGTTAAAGCAGTTTGCCTTTACAATGGGATTAGGAACCGTGTCTAGTAAAATCCTAAAAGTGATAAAGTAATTATTTCACTCTCAATCTAGCCAAATTGATCCAATTGAAACCAAAACCAGTTGTAATAAGAATCATACACATGCTAAGTGATGATTGATACAGAGGACGCCTATCTGAACTTTTTAAAAAAACATTGTACCCAAAACAATTGGGCAGTCTGGAAGTATCTTTTACGACAACCACCCGCCAGGTCATAGGAATGTTGAGTAATCTCGAATTAGAGACAGTGAGAACTCTAATATTTATGATCAATTCCATTAGCAATTATTATTCATGTTTGGATATACCGTACGTACCTTAATAACTCTTTTGAATTCAGGGCTCGTCACAAAGATACATTCTGAAATGTAGCATAAATTCTGGTGGAATAATATTATCGTTGGAATAACACTCAGAAAAATATATATACGCATTAATTTAATTTAAAGTATTTAATTTGTTGAACATACATTAGTAATTGTGTCAGCATCAAATAATTAATAATATTATCTTGAGAAATATGCAGGTATGAGCATGAATCTGATTATAGATTCATTCAATTTTCTTCAATTCCATTACCACAAGTTAAACACCATTTGTTCGTATTAAAAACATAACAAATTAAATTCTCAAAGAAAAACTTAAGAAAGAGATGATCACGGGGTGTTATTTCTCGGCCAATGCAATAATTACCGAGTTCTCTCGCGAATAATCGTCACATTCGAGTTTTTAAATATTTGCATGCAAGTGTACTAATCCTCCTACACTAACTTCCAAACACGTACTAGTTATACTTTGACCACGGCCTTTTACAATGTATTACAGAAATGTATAAAATATAGAAAAGCAATTATACAAAAACAGACATTGCAATGTTAATTAATTAATTAAGGTTAATAATGGATCATTAGTGTTGGCTTTAAAAATTAAGCTAAACTGGATACATCAGGTTGTACGAATATCTTGTTGATAAGATTATAAGGAAGAGTATTTAATATTCCAAATCGGTCACATTCACACTTCTTTTAGTCAAGGTAAAAAGATATATAGCTTTGACTTGTACACTATATATAACAAATAATAATTATGTATATATAATCTATGCATAACTGATTAATTAATTGGTCGTCATTGCCTCTCAAATATTATACATGAGATAGATGTCGTTGATGAGTTACATCTTAAATGAACCAACCAATGTAGATTAACTTGTCAAAGCTTTATATCATGGATCATATGAATAAGTTAAAAAATCAGACAATAATTTCTATAAAAATATGGCAAGAAAACGAAATTAGATAAATATAAATAAATACCAATGAATGATTGAGAGAGTAATTGTTAATATACTTGTTGACTTGGCCGTCGTGGTTTAACTGATGGTTATTCGTAAATCCCGTTTTTACCTGACACATCGGAATACCACTTTCGCATATCCCACTTCGCTTTTACTCGGATTTCCATGTAACTTCGAATACCGCATTTGATCTCCCTCTCCAACCACCTCAACACACCCTCCAACACCACAACCAACGACAACCACCACCCAAGACATCCTAACCCCCCGAAAACACCACCTAAAATTTTTGTTTTTTTTACTTTAGAACGACAAAAAAAAAATTGAGTAGAGACGCTTGGGCGCCCTGCTGGCGAGCCAGCCATGAGTCGCCCCCAGCCTTCTATCTTTTTTTTTTGACTTTAAACCCACCAGGATTGGTAGTGCGCCGGCCAACCAGGCACCCCACGCCTGGCCCAGCGGTGTGCCTTGTGTTGAGGCGCCCTACCCAAGGCGTGGTGGTCTGCGTGGCATAAAAAAAAATTGGGAGTGTTGCGTGTGCTTGGGGTGATGCTGGTCAAGGCAAGGTTGCGTGTGTTTAAGCGGTCAACGGTGTCCTTGGTGATGTGGGTATATATGGGGTAAAGGGTATACGAGAATTCACATAAAATGTGATTTGGTTATACCATGTAACAAAGCGGACTTCAAAGTGAACTTGAGAGTATTAATCAACATTATGCATACATTGTTACATTATTGAGTATTATGAACCATTGTATTATTTCTGTTCTCTATAATAATCGTACAAATAAGGTGGTGAAATACCCCGTCAACAATCATACTTTTAGAAGAATCATCGCTCTCATTCACGATGACCCTACGAACAACCAAGCAACCTTGCCATACCTTTCGAAGCTGGATGCATAACCTACGACCATCAGAGTTTTGAGTAATAAAAGGGATGCATGCTGCATGCATAATACAGTAGTGCAATGTAACCCTCAAGCCATAATGATGATACTTGCACCGATCAATGAAATGAACCATGGCATTGATTATTATTGAACTACAAATAATGTTCAAAACGTAAGCCCTTGGTTGTAATAAAATTTATCCTACTATAATAATCTTGAAATGCAAAAGTATCAATTATCTTATAAATTATTATATAGCATTATTATACATTAATTATTTGAGCAAAAATAATAGTGTATCAAGAACCTTAATAATTACACTACGTCATATTGGAATGTTCTAACGATATGTGATGTGAGCTTGGATTGGCCCATTTATTGCGCTCGTGACTCAAACCACGCAAACTGCAACATCAAGGCTCCACTCCACTCCACATAATTATCCATATCTAATACTTACTTAAAGCAATCCACCTCCCACATTTTTCCCCAAATTTCCCTCCCAAACACACCTTAATTATTACAATAAAAAAAATGTAAAATCATTAAATGAATGTTAATAAATGTGTTTTGACTAAAATTTTATATATTTAATTAATTATATAAAACTATAACAAATTTGAAAACCAAACTCTATTAATAGAAATTTAAAAAGGATAATTGATTAATTTAGAGCAATTTGTATTTTAATAAAAATCGAGCAAAGCTCCGGATTACTAGTAATGTTCATGATAATTCCATATAATGTTTAATAAATTTCTTAAACAAGTAAGGCATTTATTAAAAAATAAAAAGGATCTTTTGTTTTTTATGCAATGGTATTTTTACTCACTTTAGAACATGAACCAAAAAGACAATATTTGATTTGCAAGTGCCTACCCACAATGGAATGAGAATCTCATTGTACTATCACATCACACATTCACACCCAAACAAGTTTAATCATCCTTTCTTTTATAATAAAGTGAAGTTCAATTTAGTTGTTTTCTCTACAACAAATATACATGCATCATGTTTATATTGAAGACAAATAACTAATTTACTTAATCTAGATGGTTTTAAATGTATCTACTTTTTTCATTTCAAATTAAACGCTACATATTTAGAATCACAACAAGAAAATAAGCTATTACCGACCGTCCAAAACAAATCAAAAACGGTCGGTAAAAACGCGGGAGCGGTGTAAATCAATTACCGACCGCCAACGGTCGGAAATAGGTGGTCGTACCTCTTTGGAGCGGTAAATAAGACTTTACCGACCGTTTAACGTGGTAAACTTTACCGACCGTTACTAAAAACAGACTGTAATCTCCGACGGTGTTGACGACGCCAAATTCACTTTATTACCGATCCGTCTAACGACGGAGGAGATTACCGACCGCCAAACGGTCGGTAATGTAGGAATTTGCGACCTTGTTGGCGTCGGTAACTAGCTGTGAAAGTCACATTATAATGCAAAAAATATGGCAATAAACGATTACCGGCGTACCGTCAAACGATCGCGTAATAAGTCACTTTTCAAAGGAGTTGACATTGCCCCCGGACCGCAACGGTCGGTAAAAGTCAACTTTTCAGAAGAGTTTGACTATACGACCGCTTTAGCGGTCGGTAATGTTGATGAAACAGTTTTCCTCAGTACCACTTTCAACCTATTATCAATTTTATCGTATTTTTATTTTCACAATAAGTTAATATAAACAAAACTATTTAATCAAACAAAAGAATGCAAATGAAATACAAATTGAATTGAGAATTTAAATCATAGACATAAAACTTTTTATTTATAATGATTTACATACATTTACATTAACCCCTATTAGGCTATATTGCCATAAACATAACTAAAATCTGAACTAATCTACTAATTTCTTCAACAAATTGTTGAAGTGGAATTCTCGATTGAATCTTCTCAGCAAATTGGAGTCAAACCTGGGAGGCAAAATTAATCAACAGTAACATCAAATTCAACAATACAAACTAAAAAATGAAAAAACCTCAAATCAAATACAGAAATACAAACAAACCCAGAAAACCTCTAGAACTCCTAAACTAAAAGCTAATTAAACAAGAAAAATAAAACCTCTGCAATTACTTACAAAACATTTTCAACTTTCATTTCCCAAGAAAAACTATATTTTCAAACCACAACTTAAATTAATTTTTTTAAAAAGCAACTTAAAACCATCTTTTTACATACAAAAAGCTTAAAACTTTCTGGAAAAATATATTTTGCTCAAAAAATATTTTTGTTTAAAATCTAAAGAAAACCCCAATAATCGAAAAAGTGGAAAAACCCATGAAAAAAAGAATACCTCGATCTAAAATAAGAAAAAGAAGTTCAGAAAAATCGAAAACAAATTTCAAAAAACTCAAAAACATCGAAAAGGAATGTAAAAAAAAACCTAAAACAAAATCGAGAAATTAAAAAACAAACAAATTGAAAAAAAAAAGAAAATCTGAAAAAATAAAAGCAAAGTCTAAACTAAAATCAAAAGAATAATATAGAGAAGCCTTACCTAGATCTAAACAAGTGGCAGACGAGGGTGAGCAACGGCGGCGGCGAATCGCTTGGCTACGCTCGCAAAGGCTCGGCGAGGACGTGAAAGGTGAGAGCTGAGAGGAGGGTTCGAGGCGGAGGTGTTGCCCTGCGAGGAGGAGCCGGAGGTTGCCGCTCGTTGTAAGGAAGAGGGAGATAGAGGAGAGAGAATAAATGAAGATAAAAATGAGAGATGAAAGGGATGAGGGAGATTAGAGAAGAGAGAGAGAAGGGTTGAATGAATAGATAAGGATAAATGGGTGAGGAGAGAGGCCTTTGAATGAAAAAAGAGGTGAGATACGTGTGAGGCCACGACCTGTGGTCGGCACAAACAGTTATGAGATATTATTTTACCGGACCGTCAACGGTCGGTAATATGACTTGCGGTCGGTAATTTTCATAACAGATCAAAAAAAATTAAATTGACCATATAACCGACCGCATAATGTTGGAAAAAATAAAAACGGACGGTAAATTCCGTCCCAATTTAAAAAAACGGTCGTAATGCGTCCAAATAAAAACGGTCGGTATATTACCGACCGTTTCTCGCGACGGTCGTAAAATCCGTCGTTAATAACACGGATTCTTGTTGTGAATACAATTATTTGACAATTTTTAGGGAAGAAAGAGAATGAAGAGAAGAAATATAAGGACTCATGTGAGAGAAAAGAGATAAAGAAACTTTGTTGTTTAAAATGAAGTGTACCGTAGCAAGTAATTTAAAACTTCATTAAATAGAAAGTGTATGCAGTAATTTGAAACCTTGGCGAATGTGAAATGAGGACCTTGCGAACCTATAACAAATGTAAATGATTTATATAGAGTATTTTTTTTGAAAAAATCTCAAAGCTAATTATTCTAATTGTTAAGGCCAATAATATCATCTTACCTAAGCTAAATCACATCATTTCTGCTTGATATATGGTCAACACTGAGACAAAATAAGTAAGTTAGGACGATGCTATAATGAAAATGTACTCATCAATCTAAAGCCAAACTCCAATTTGAATCCATTATTAAGCCATATATATTATATAAGTTTTGTATTTCATCAATGGTGTTTCCGAGCAAAAAGATTAAGTATGTGTCTACTATGCTTTAGTGACAATTTCCCATTACTAACTCAATAAGTAATGAGCTTGAATAATGATAGAAATAATATAAAATAGAAATATATTTGCCCAAAGTCCACTAAATTAAATATAGTCGATGAGAGATAAACATCATTGAAATGAATCAAGATAAATAATCTTTCTAGTTAAAATTGTCAGACTTTAAATCAAAGTATCAAACTTATTACAGTCTTACAGTATGAGATTTGTGATCCCTATGATATGTAGCACTTTAACTCACTGTGATATGATCGATGTTATTGACAAAAGCAGAGTTGCCAAATCCTGGAATGTAGCGTACAATAGTGTGCATAAAAACTGGTTGATCTGATATGATATGAATGAATGAATGAGTGATTGAATGAGTGATCTTTCATCTTTGCCCCTTTATTTGGCCAATGAGAAATCGTAGGAGATTTCCTACATTTAAAACTAGSATGCACCACCAAACCAATGAAGGTTGGTTCAAGTGGTAAGCGACTTGATATCGCTTAAGAGAGATCTCGAGTTCGAGCCTCGTCGTATGCAGAATCTTCATTGGGAGACTCACCCACCATAATCAGGTGCACGATTTGAGTCGGATCCGAATGTAGTCGAAGTGTTGATAACTCCCAGTGAACCAGATGGGCATGCAAAAAAAAAAAACTAGCATGCACCACTTTCATTATTAAAGATGTTAACTGAAATTTAGCCTTTAATAATAATAATATGATGTTATTATAAAGTGTGTAATAGACATGTCATGTTTGTTGTGGCTTAGCTTGTCTTTTCAATTAAAAGATGCATTGAATTGTAGTCCCATGCAATGGGTATGTGCCAATTTATCTCTACTTCACAATGTTTGGGTGACATTCGTTACTGAAATTAGATAAAGATTAATAGATTTTGGATCTAATTATAATGTGTGGTTAGTAACTATGATGCTAAATAACCACATACTTATGTGGGCATCAACCGATATATGGAATAAAATGCGATAAGTTGATAAATTTGTTTCATTCTGTGCAATTAGTCATTAGTATCAACTTACTTGTATTAGTGCTTAACTGATCGCAATGTACGGGGTATTGCTTCACATGTAAACTCACCCTACATATAATTATGCACGGTATATAGTATCGCCTAGTCGTGGGATCACTTAGTTGGTGTGCGTCGAGTAATATACAATTAGTCTCGTAAACACAAAACTTGTAAAAGATGTCATTGTCTCTAGTTTTGTACTCCTCATCGTGAACAAAATCACTGTGGTACTGTATTGTTAAAGTCTTGAACGATTGTTGTTGTGTGACTGGTAGAATCGATACTATCAATCAGAACTTAATATGCTCGATCTTGTAATAGCTATAAAAAAAAGTACTCTGTAATACACTTCTCTATACATTAGTGTTTAAATCAACGAATATAAACTTCTCAATGATCCTCGAGTAAAACAACGTAAAAAATAAATGTTAAGATTAGATGGACAAAGATTGATAATAAAAAACATTACAATAATAAAGTCGATTGGCTAAGAACTTCAGTTCCTCCTCAATCACTGCAATCTTGTCCCTATTTCCTTATCTGCATTACATATTAAACATCAATGTAAGCCAAACAGCGTAAGTGAAATGAGACTTGGGGTTGGCCTCAATGTGGGAGGTTACCTACTTTTTATCACTCCGTTGGTGGCGGATCCGATCCTCATCCCTATCATTTGTTGGTCCCCTCTGTCTTCCTAGACTGGACTTCTGAGATGGATTCAGTATAGCGAGCCAACCCGTTATCTTTATTAAAAAAAGCTAGAGAAAAATAAATAAGGCTACATACTTGTAGCTTGGCTTAGCATTAGGCCATTTAAACCGATAAATCCGTTGATATACAGTATTAACGTAACTACAGTATTTATATATGTAGTATATGTATCATAATATATACGAGCTACTTGATCTAAGTGTGCTTTGAGACTTAGTAAATCTCGTGATGCACCGATCGTGCTCTGACCGAGTTTACTTGTGCTGTCTCGAATCAACTCCAAAATTGCCATATATTTTATACAAAAATCAAATAATTTTCTACATAATATGTTTAAAAAAACAATAATTTTTTCATTAACCTTAATAAAACTAAATTAATATATAGCAACAAAGATAAAATAAATGAAAATAATTCTATGATTTTGTGTCGAAAAAGTGAATTTAAGAAGACTAATCATTCAATACAAGAAACTTGTACGTGATCGTAACTCGTAAACTACCGATGCACTTCTCACGCCACCCAGACTCATGATCGAAGCTGTTCGCTCATGATAAGCAGCTCCTAGCCCGAATCCGTAGTTCTGAAAAATATACTTCCGTTATGATGAAATAACATTAGTACTTGTAAGTAGATATTATCTGAATCATGTCATCAAGTCGACACATCTGTAGCTCTTCCCCTCACTTCAGAGGTACTGTGATTAGTTTCTTTAACAGCTAGCATTGCATATCAGCTGAGCCTCCAAAGATTCAGCTTTCTACGCCTGATTTTTTTTTTCCTGTCTTTAACTTCTTGGAAACTAAAAGTGCAAATCCCTACTACGTCTTCGAAAACATAAAAATTAATTCTTTACTCTTCAAATGTAATTGATGACATGATGGATGTTAATGATAACAATATGGATGAATGAACAAATAGGAGAGATAAGAAATTGATCAATTTTCACATCGTTAGGGTTAATAAATTAATAGTGTTGCTTTTTTTCAACATTTTATTTTTCGGCGTAATTGAAAAGGTATTGAGTCGAATGTCATCTTTATCACGTACTCTTGTGTAATTTAAACTGCATGCAAGCTTTGCTTTTAGCTAGCCCGATTTTCAGTACTTATGGAGAGCGCAATCGTAAGAGTATAAATTTTTATTGATTATAATGTGAACTATCTAATAAATGGGATAAGATAAAGAATTAAGATGAACACAAAATACAAATCATGAAAGATAAAAATTAGGTAGTTCGATCCGAATTAAAAGGCGCTATCTTACTTCTTTAATTTGACCGCTCTCATTTTATCTTATTAAAGATAAAATAATTACAAATTAAAGCAAAATTTTAGTCAAATTTATCCATTTAAGTAGATCCTATTAACTTGGACTTATTTTGAACTCACATAAAATTCAACTAAGTATAAGAAGAATATGGATACGTATATGTTCACATAACAATTAATCTATCCTAAGCACTCTGTCATTACGAATACAAAATGGGTAAGTAAATATGATGCATATCAAATTATCAATATTAACCCTAACATTTCTTATTCAATAGGGTTCAGTAAGTTTAATTTTTGATTATAATACATCAATTATGTAAACTTTTTCACCCTATAATCGTATCGTTAAATTTACTATTTCGACTATTCGATCAATCACTTGCTTAAAATGACACGGATATATTCATTCTTTAGTCTATGATGTCACTTCTCAATGCATTAACCTGCTAATGTGGCTGACCTTCACCGCTAGTGTAGTAGTGTTAGGCCTTATTTCTTTGGATTTCATTTTTACGGTATTTAATTTCAGTTCGATTTAATTTAGTTCGATTTAATTTAGTTCAATTTAATTTAGTTCATTTGATTATTATTAGTAAAAAAAACATTAGTTTGTAATTGAACTCTTGGAAGGGATTTTTATGTAATTAACTATTGTATTGTAACTTGTAACAATGCATATTCCTCATGACAATAGCGTTATACTCGGTAACTAGTATGGAAGATCTAATGATTTTAAATTAAATTAAAATTTCTAATCCAACTTCTTAATATTTGTGTTAGTTAGATAAATAAGCCGGAAATAACTCGGATATTTTTCACCAAGTCAATTAATTCGGATATTTATGACCATGTTAATTAATTAATGAAAAATTAGTACTCCCTTCAATTAAAAAAATTAAAAATACGTGGAAATTAACGCAAAAATACCCATTGCCACACTCTTCTGTCACCCCTTCTCTCTCCTTTCTTCACCTCCTAAATAAATACCCTCTTTTTCTTCTCTCTTTCATCCATCATCACAATCATCTCTTCAATTTTTCTCTCAACAAACAAATTCTCACTAATCAGTCAAAAATTCACTATAAATAATCAATATTATCCCTAAATTTGATCTTTTAGAGTTTAATCATCATCCATTAACAAAACCCAAAAAATAAAACAAAGAAAAATCATTCAAACAACCCAGTTTCAATGGTGGAAGGTCACTGCATGTCGTTTGAACCTCGTATTCTCCTCAACAACGCGAGTTCGGCAACCCCAACTCTGTATTTCACGAGAAGTGGAAATTACGAAGAAAGATGGGAGCAGAAGAAAGTGGGAGTTTCTCTAAATCGAATTCGTTTCTCTACGCAATTCGTCGAACAAAAGGTTGCGCATTCTCAGAAGTGTGCTTCTCTCGTTAAAGAGCAGAGAGCGAGGTTCTACATCATGAGAAGATGCGTTTTTAGTTATGTTGATTTGTTGCCGTGATTTATTCTGAATCGTTGATTGCAACGATTGATTTTGAGACTATACAATGTGCGGAATTGAAGAAAGGAGCTTTTTTTTCAGGTGAGATAATTAGGTTTAAAAAAAAGAAAAGAAATCCCCTTTTGATTTCTTTGTTTCTTCGAGATGGTTTTTTTGGATGTAAATGACCATTTTCAGATAATGATTTCCATGTTGATCATCATCACTTATGTTGGCAGCCGTCCGCAAGAATAAGAGGAATTTTCAAGGATTTTCTTTTTTTTAATAAGATCATATATACTGTACAGATCTAAATTTTCATTCTTTTTAAATTTTCGTGGTTCTTAGTTTTTTTTATTTTGAATGCCTGTAATTGCAAATGTCCCAGAAATTCTTTTTGGAAACCCAGCAAAGAATGAAAAAATGGAAGTTTTGATCAATTTGACTAATTATTCATGTTCCAATTTTTTCTTGGTTAATTTGCCAATGCTATGTTTTAATTGTTTCTGTGATTTTTATTCTTTTATTATTCTGTTAAATTTTAATCCCTTTGTGTGGTTGATTCAATTTTTAGATGCTCTTCTGCAGCCGCAACGCAACAATGGTTCGATGATCTCAGTGACTAAGACAGTTTGTAATGAAATTAAAGATTATTTAAATCATTTTTTAGAGGAGAAAATTGAAGTTAATACACGATTTTGATAATGGAGTTCGGAGATGTTAGATTAGTATAAAATATTTCTTTAAATGACATTAAACTTTGGAATGTTATGTCAATTCCACGGTTGTAATTAGTGTTTATATTCATTCAATATTTCGGTTTTTTGTTATCTATCCTTAACGCCCCTTAGGCACGCTCGTTTAGCTTTGCCTTAATTAAAAGTGATTTAATGATTTAAGTAATGATGTAAATAATTTTAAAGGTGTGCATATGGAATCAACTGGGAGTGAGAAGAGAGGTTTTAGGGTCTAGGGATGGCTAAAGATGTGGGCATTGATTGCGATTAATTTCGTTGTTTAAACTTCATTATCCCAATGAAATAGTTTTGGTAAATTAAGGAAAGTATTGTTTAAATTTATGTTACCAACAATAGTGTTTGATGCATTGTGGAAATTAAGAATCTTTATTTTTCACCATTAATTCCGCGCAAACCTGAGAATTGGTAAACGAATTACTCACTAGTTTTCCTCTAAAACTTGACGTGTGCTAAAGTTAATCACTATTTGTCCTATACTCTAATTAGTAGGTCGTTGATTGGGATATTTTTGTGATTTTGATTTTCACTTTCTATTGTTTTAAAATTGGGGCCATATTTGGGTTACGAATGGATTAGGGTAATTTTGCCTACGAGTAGAATTTTCGGCCTATTTGTTTGGCTTACACCCTTAAATCGTACTACGTATATAAATTTACATAGTTCCCGGTATAACGAGTTATATTCGAAAATTTGTCATGAAGAATATACGGTTATAGAATGTATATACGGGTAGTATAAACTAGTTGTATTGTGCGAAATTGCGCGTAGAAGAAATGTGCCATGCTCTAGGACATACGGAGATAATTATTCCACAGCTTCATTTGATTATCACGCCGTTTGACACCTAATGGACCACTCTGAGAGATTTTTTGGTCATCTTTGCTTTAGCCTTTTTCCCCAAATGAGTCAATTGATCATGGTGCATAGGAGCTACAAAGTACATTTTTGGCAAGTTTTGGATGTTTTTAGGGGACATTTTGACTATAGTCGAAGTCAATAAATTATGGTAGTGATAGTATTAATATTTATACTACACCACAAAAATAATAGGAATTTCAAAAATGATTCGAGATCGACTAGACATGAATTAATAAAACCAAATACGCCATTCGGAGGAATTGAACTCTGATTTAGTACTTTTGGGGAAGGTACTACGATACGGACTGTTACTATATGCGCATTCGAGCAAAATGAATCGAGTGCAAGTTTTCCAGGTTAGTGCCACATACAAATACTACTCCTCCGTCCTCATAATTCTCGCAACTTCTTTCTATTTTATCCTAACTAATTCTCGCACATGGTGTACTACATTCCTATTTTAGATAATTTTTATACTACTAAAATTACACTTTACCCTACTAATCTATAACCTACCCTATGAACCACAATTAAATCCTAATCTATCTCACTCTAATTTATATGATTCCCTCTTTTTTTTTGTCCTTTCCAAACTACCCAATTTATTTCCCAAACCCCCACCCCCCAAAACCTTCACTATTTACTCACTGATCTAAACTCCCAATCCACCTCCCAAATTCACCATTTCTTACTCTCTCTCATCAAAAACGAAGAACCCTTAGTTTACTCTCTCTCCTGAATCTCACTCGTCTTCTTCGACTTTTCTTCAATCGCCTGAATCTGGCTCGTTTTTTGTTTAATTTTGTTTCATTACACTTTAAATTCCAATCCAAAACTCGAATAAGTACTTGCGTAGTTGAGTCCCTTTTAAAAACGTTTCTGAAAAACCCTAATTTTTGGGGCCATGGTGGACTGCCGTCCCTTTGGTTAAAGGCACTTCAACAACTGAAGGAGGGAGGAGAGAGGAGGCTTGGTGAACTTTTTTCTCGAGCATTTTTCGACTTGGGGTTCCTCGTGCTCATTGATGAACTTTGTCACAAGTGGTGGATTCTTTGCGAAACTTTGCTTTGAGTTTCATAGTGCTTCGCCTATGCGACACTCTGAATTCGGATTCCTGTGGTTGAGGTATGTGGTATTCGAGAGCCGATGCGGAGGTGATGGAGAGGGGAGAGGGATGAGGCAGGGTCTGCGAGAAGGGAAGGGAGTTAGGCGTTGATAAGGGTCGAGGCGCTGTGAAGGGTGACAAGGGGAAGAGGATTGAAATTGAGAAGGGAGTACAATTGAAGGAGAATGGAAGACAGATGGTCTGAGGTTGTCTTCTTTCGATTGAAGGGTAAGATAGTGAGGTGGCTAAAAAACTGTTAGAGAGGGGCTAAGAAAGTGGCTTGTGACCCAAAGGTAAAAGTGGTGGCTGAGAGAGAAGGAGAAAATTGGTCTCAAAAGGTGCGAGGTTGGTAAGGAGTGATGGAGGGGGTGTTCCCTGGTAGTAGAGGTGTCAAATTAGGGCAAGATGGTTGTCAGATTGTCACCCGTGCGTGAAGGAGGAAGGGAGACTGACTCTTCCCTACCAGATCTTGGAGGGAGTTGTTTCTTCCCTTTCATGCTGGGCCTTCTTATTATTATGTGGATGTTTAGATGTGATGAGGTTAGAGCTGGGAATCTCATCCCAAGATGCTGAGGGTTGCGAAGGAGAATTTGCGTTGCTTGACTATGATTGACTTGATCTCTCCTTTTCTACCACTGATTAAATTCTGTTTCCCTCTCAATCCCTATTTCCCCTTTATTTTGAGTCCATTCTATGAGTCGCCCGCTGAATTTGTTGGTCTGTGGTTAAGTTTGATGATTAATGTTGCTTTATTGTTGCTTGGTTAATGTTGCCTGGTTAATTTTGCTGAGTTAATTGTTGCTGATGAATGTTGCGGCTCAATTTTGCTGGTTAATGTGTGTCTGGTTAATGGTGCTGATGTAATGTTTGCTGATTAATGTTCTGACGGTACATGTTGCTGGTTAATGTTGCTGATTAATGTTGCTGGTTAAATTTGCTGAATGTTGCTGGTTAATTGTGTCTGATTAATGTTGCTGATTAATGTGCTGGTTAATGTGCTATTAATGTTGTGGTTAAATTTTGTTGAGTTGTTTCTGGTTAATGTCTGCCCATTGCTTAACATGAGTTTTTGCTGGTTTAATGTGTATGAGTATAAATTTGTTGCTTAATGTTATTGCTTGGGGAGGCTGTCAAGTATTGCTATGTCGATACTTCTAGATGAGTGAAATGTATTCAACCAATAATGTGACTGCCCTCAGATGATTCTAGTTGAGGGGGCAGGTCTATGTTTTGTGATTGTTTAAGGCAACGTGCTTTGCTCAAAATTGTTTCCACCCTCATGATGAAGGGACTCACTCATTGCAGAGGCTTGGCATGAGATACTTACCCATTGAGAGTTCCCACTAGCTTTGCTCTGGTTGATGGGTCATTAACCCACTTTGATGCGGCATTGACACATTAATACACCATGAGATTGACAGTAGTGCGTGCAACTGTATGGATGAGGCTCTACATAGTTTCCTACGTATGACGATAGACTTTTCCTGAGGCAGGGTTTTCAAAATATCACACATCTCACAAACACTAATGATGTCAGTTTCACAAAATAGCACACATTCAACTAAGGCATACTATTTCACTTCTACAATGGCAAAACTGATAATCGCCAAATATTCAACTAGGCATTGACTATTCAAATTTTACAATGGCATACTACTCCTGCATTTGTGACTCGGAGCTCAAACTGTTTAAGATACATGCACTTGCCTTCTCAAATTATTTCTTGATAACCTCAAGTTGCCTCTTAATATTCCAAGTTCTGTCTAAGCCTTCTCTTGTTTATGTGTGGGACTTATATTGTCTTCCCTCCTTTGTCCTTCAATGTCCTCACCATACAATATTGGATGGTAATCCAGCATGTTATCTCGTAAATCTGGTAATCAAAATTATCCATTCATGTGCTTCCCTTCACTTCACTATTAGATCATCTATGGTCCTTTGGAAAAGACCTGTTCTGAAGGCTTTGCAGACGTGCCCTGAACAAGGCCAGATCTTTAGGACATTAAAGTCAGGGGATTTGGTGGTTGGCTTTTGACTAAATGAATGTTGAATCCATGTTTGGGTGTGCTTCTTCCCTGAACACACTGTGTTCATTGTCCCCTATGTGTGCCTTTGCATTTATCCTGCCTGAATTATGGATGTCTATTAGACAACCATCTGGCCACTTCTCTCTGATGCAAGGCGAACCATTGATTTTGAATTAGCATTTGCCTATGTTGACACCTTTGATTCACATTTGTGCCAGACCTGTTCTCAATGAGTTCCTGCATTCCTATTTTTGCTGTTTCTCTTGGCTCTTTCCTTGTATTTACATAAAGGGGAATTAATCCCAGCTTCCATCAAACCATGCACTGCCATTCTCATCATAAACTGGTCCTCAAGTTACCCAGATTATGAACATGACTTTTACTGAGTAATTTTTATTTTTTGTGCTTCTTATGGGTTCTGCCTCTTTCGGCAAACATATAAAATCTTCGTGCCTGGATGAAATTAGAACCATTTCATCTTGTGTACTGTCCTGCTGCATTATCCACAAATTAGGGTTGCTGACCTTGATAACTTGGGTTCAATCAGTTGACAGAACCCACTTCATCCTCTCGGAACCTTGTTCACATTCTTGAAACATGGGGTGTGATTTGGAGAAGTATGTGCCCTAAGCTTGCGGACTGTTTTTAATAAGTCTGTGGATGTCGTGAAGTGAGACATCTAGAGGCTAGAGCATAAAGACCTTACAGTACCCTTAGATTCAATGGACTGGAAGCTAACCATCCTCTGAATTGGACAGTTACACATGGTGGTCTTGCCTGCCCTTCCCCTTTTCTTGTTCTGACTATCAGGCATCTCCCCCTAAGTATTTGCCATGCTTGGCAGCCTTCCCCAACGCCTGCCCTACTGTTGACTTGTGCACCCCAAAACTTGTTGGCCACTATTGCTTAATGCCCCATAAGGCACTTTCCCCCCAATTTGCACTCTCAAGGTGTACAAAATGTTGTTTTTGTTTTGTGTGTTAAGTCTTTCCCATGTTCCCCTTTAATCGCACTTTGTCATTGCTGAGATGCCGATGTAGATGAAGCTAGTAGCCCTTTCTCTCAAGCAGCACTTGATCGATGGAAAGAAAATCTTCATCATACCCATCCTCCATTTTGCTAATAGGAGAGAGAAATGAAGAGAAGCTGAAATTGGGTTTGATTTTCTTTTTGGAAATATGTGTAAATACTGTACTTAAGCTTGTTATTTCAAGACTACAGTTATTAAGTGTTGGTGATTGAATCACCTTTTGTCTGATGAATGAAACAATGGCTGCCACTCTTTGAGGTTTTTGGATTTTGAAAAATGCTTATGTAATGAACATGGGTATATATAGGCAATGAGCCAAAAGATTTGAATTGAAAAATTGGTGAATGTTTTGGAGGGAAATTTTGATTTTGGCTTCCCAATTTCCCCCCTTATTTTTCCTTTCACGTGGTGGACCAAAAGCCACCCAAATGTGGTTCCACCAATCTTTTTTGTCTTATTTCATTCCAAATGATTTCCCCTCCCTTTTTAACACCCACTTATATCTACTTCTCCTCTCTTACTTTACAACTAATGACAATTTAGCTTATTTGCAATGTTTAATGCACTTAATTACAAGAAGTTGCCTGAGTATAATTGTGACGGGAGGGGTATTTCTATGAAATCGGAGTGCAATTTTCCAGGTGTCTTATTGAATTTCAAACTTTGTCGAGGGTTGACTTTGTAGGCAAAAACACCCGGGAGTAAGGAAGGAATGTAAACAACAATCTTACACTCTAAGTGTCATATTAAAGTTTAATCCTACTATTCTTAAGGTTGCCAAGATGTAAACTGTTATCACTATCAGATTAGAACTTTGCTCATTGTTAAACCCGTTCCGAGCCTTCCCAAAGTGTCCCATGCACAGCTAACTACTAGATGTAGTTGTTCGTTCCAATGCCTAATGCTTTCCTCTCTTGTTTTCATAGAGTTGATTATTATGGATGTATGTGGATATTTCTCTTTCTCTTGCCATTTAAGAGCAGGCGACAATACTGCATCATTCGACAATACTGCCTCTATTATACATTAATCATCTATTCCTTTCATGTGTTCGTTTACATTGAATTAAAAAAGTTGAAATTGAACTGAACTTGTAAATAAGTTCTTATGAGTTCAAAAAATTTAATAATTTTATTTATATTTTTCCCCTTAATTGTTTGGATTGTAAATATGTATGTAACATAGTTAAATGTACTCGTAATACTAGTATGATAATCACTGTTATTTTATCGGACCGACAAAAATAATATATCCGTTCTACTACTCTACCTGCTTATCGTTTGCTTTTGGTTCAGAAATTGCATTTCAATTATGCCCAAATGCCATCATAGCGTTTGATTTAGCTAGGAGGTTCGGGGGATATGTTTTCATGAGAAAGCAAAAGGATTAACCCTACCTTCAATTCTCAATAAAATTTAAGTTCATCGTAAATCGAATAACATTAGTCCTGTTCTTTGAAATTATTTTCATTTCAATTTACTTATCTTTTCTAATTTAATTTTAATCCTTAATTCAAAAGAACGAGGCCTCCGTACAGAGTCTGTAATATTGTATTTAAAACATAAAGAGGTATTGAAAGTTCCATATTGGAATGGGAAAAATAAAAAATAAAATCATAAGAGAATCGGAAATCTCTTATCCAATGGCGTAGTGTTATAGTTGGTGGGCAGTTCCAAGGCAAAAGCTCATGTACACAAAGACCAGGCACAGGAGGGGCCTAATCCAAATATGAATATACGAGTAGCCCAACACCAATCAACATGGCCCTCTTTCGTTTGAGCTCAGACGTACCATCATGTGTGCTCCCACTAACCCTTCTTGCTCCTACCTCATTCTCTGACTCGCTATTAACATTTTTGGTGTCTTTTTTTCATACACATCTCTCCGGCTAATCTCCGTTCCACTCGAAATTTCATCTGTTAGAGATTTATTTGGACTTAAAATAACGCGAAGTTTAAGTCAAAGTTCAATTTGAAATTTAGAATGAGAGACAAAACCAAAATTTTGTAACGATATCAAAATCACGTAATGTATCCTTTGTTTTGGATTGAATTACGGCTGAATAGAATTGAAATCGATTTAAAGTTAACATTGAACTGAAGTGAGTTGAAAAATAAGTATGACATTAATAAAATGAGTTGAAGTAGCTGAACTAAAAGAGATTTGATTGAAAGTGATGATTATTAAATTTAAATTTTAGGCTCTAACCATTTGAATGATTTGAGTGTTTCAGCCTTGAATTAGTCTAAAACTCTAAAAAGTCGGAGTACAATTTATTATGCTGTGTAAAATTCATCAATAATGTATAAATGATAATTCCTCCTTTTCAGTTTTCATTATAACATTATTTCCTACGATCCTACTATCATAACAGCTTAAAGATTTATCTGTATTATTGACGATCCAGTCATCCAAGGGACCTACCAACCTACCTTCACATGAACTTGAGTTATGATTCTTTTGTGGGTCATTTTTTCCAACTTCATCTACAACTTATTAATAAGTGGATTTTGACACTTTAAGTTGCAATCCATTGATCAAACTATCTAAGATTGCTCTCATATAATAGTCAAATGTACATTCATTGGATAATATAGCAAAATTTACATCGTGTAGATAGGGACATTTGAGCATGATTAGGTTTAAGCTTCAATTTTCTCGCTTTTGTAAACTGTACAAAATAAATAATTGAGCGAGCTGAAAGGAAACTGTGGTTATGTTTATCTCAACTTATTGTTACATAGAGTGAAAATTTTAACGAGCGATGAATTTAGAAAACGTGGGGCTGGGGTATATGTATTAGCAATTGTTTTATTATCATCATGTACAAGGGAGAAATTATAAATGCAGCAAAATGTTGTATTGAATAATGCAGCAGATGGGTATTTTGGACATTTTGGGTGGGTCTCACGTGATAGTTGGTAGTCCACTATGATTTTTTTTTGTTTTTTTGCAAATCAAAGTGTCAACACAAGGATGTACTTAAATGAATCAAGAATATGACAAATCACATTAAGATTGGTGAAAATGAACCAAGAATATAGTAAAATGAATCAAAGATATGACAAAATCACATTATAATTTGTTAAAAACAAAAAAAAAGAGTAACAATACCATGCAGCAGACTGCTGGATTCAGCAATCTGCTGCATGTATCACGGCTCATGTACAGGGAGATACATAAGTTAGACAAGATAGGCTACCAAATTAAGGGGCCCTTGGACCTAATAATGTTGAGTCGAGATAATATTATAAGTCCCACATGCAATAATATTCATGCCATTGTAGTGATTCTAGTGAATAGCTAATACAACCAATGTGACATGGTGTCTACAATGAGCATCGATTGGTACGAATTGTGATTAGAGAGTGCATGCATGCAATGACGTGGAATTAATACAGCGTGAGTCACAAGCTAACCAACGTTATTTATGTATGTGTGTTGCATTATTGTATGTCATCAACAAATGAATAATGTGAATATGTGTGATTGTATTCCGAGAAGATGAAGATATTTATTCATAKAATATCATCATTTAATCATTCATTTTTAGTTTTATTTTCCGAAATGAAAATAAAGTTTATTCTTTACATGTAAATATATGAAATAATGTTAGATCCAGTTCTTTACTTATTCAAAAGTCTAAATTACTTGGCTACAATGTTGTATCATCAAAATATTATAAAATGTACGTAGGATGGATAGAAATGGTTAGAATATATTGAA
>SNQN01000260.1:36113-74063 GCA_008642245.1 Bassia scoparia
GTAACTTCGAGGGGGGGATATTCATTCCTCGACCCTCATGTATTGCCTCATAACGGCCAAGAACTGTTACCTGCAGTAAATCTTTGCCAAATTCTAACGACAGGTTGATTGATATGTCCTGCATGTAATTCTGTCTGTTAGTACTTTGGCAAAACCAGTTAAAGCAACCCAAGCATAGTCAGGGACAGCAGGCACAGAGACTCTATACATGGAAATGCTTTAAAACCAAGTATCCTTTACAAGACCGCACCCAAAGACATGAGTACTCCTTATTAAACAAGCGGTATTGGATTTTTTCGAACTAATTCATTCTTATGCGCTTGTATAACAATCAAAAGACTCAAAAACTCAAGCGCAATCACAGGATAAGTATGACAATGAAACCCATAAAGCTCCCCCTTACCCAACTTAGCTGAACAATTACGCAATTCCGAATTCAATGCCCAAAAGCCCGCATATAATCATGGTCGATAAATCTAGAGAACGGAAACCACGACGTTAAGATTGAGAAATTTTACCTTTTTGTAGGCCATCCCGAAACCGAATGTCGGGAAAAGTCGTGATCCGGATTGTGTTCATTGTTATGACGAAGATGAGATGGAAGTTCCTGCATTTCCCTCGTCGCTTTCCGAGGGAGGTGAAGGCTCCCTTCTCCTTTGCTTTTTAGGGCCATGGTATGAGGATGGAGCAAAATAGGGTTGAGATTTTGGGGAAAAAGAGAATTGAGATAGCTAAGATAGAAAGAGGATGGAAAAGAAAGAGGAATGGTGGGTGATTTGTGCGATTTGGTGAAGAATTGAAGGAGTTATGGAGATTTGATGATGGAGGAGAGGGTTCTTAATGGAGGATGAAGATATAATGAGAGTGAAGATGATGAATGAGAGGAAAGAGAAAAGAAAGAGGGTTAAGGGGGATAAGGCCGTGGTTTAATTGGATAGATATGGCAATCGGGCAATCCAACAAAAACAGGCCAACTGGCGATTTTCGCCAGACCCGATCCGATCGGATTTGGGGTCGATCCGATCGGATCGGGGTATCCAACCCAGATTTCTTCGACTTCGCGCATCCGACTCGGATCAACGATCGATGGTTATCGAGTCGCTTTGAATTTTTGACCCCCATCACGCATCCGAGGGACCCGATCCGATCGGATTGACGCCGATTCCGATCGGATTGGAGGTTTTCCAGATTTTTCGTTTCTCGGCGCATCCGATCGGATCACTTGATCCGATGGCCTTCGAAAATTTCCAAATTTCAGCCTTTTTTTTTCCCCTTCGGCAATTTTCCGATCGGTATTGGACCAAATCCGACAGACCCGATCCGATCGGATCACCTCAAATATATTTCCGATTTGCCAATATTAGCCCGCTCACGCATCTGAATCGGCATGGCAATCCGACAACCCGAGCCGATCGATGACCCGATCCGATCGGACTCGCCTTAGCTGCTCGAATCCGTGGGCCTCTTTCTGGACACTTCAACTCTGCACACTTATATATAACACATCAATCCCTCTACCTCACTCACTCAAAATACTCAATTTACACTACTACTAATCTACGAACTCTCTAAAAGCAAAAAAAAAACTACGGGGTGCCTCCCGCAAAGCGCCTTGTTTAACGTCACGAGCCTGACGTATTACCTCGAAACGCCTTCAGGATGAGTGTCTTCGAGGTACAACCTCCGCAGACCCACCATAGCGCCTTCATGAACAACTTCAGCGTTGACCATTTACTGAACTTATCACCCTTGTTCATCATAATCTCAATCGAAACCGAATGTGCTAAAGTTAAGGTGGACAGTGTAGGGGACCGGTCCATCTAGATTTCAACTTTCCAGGAAAAAGTTTTAACCTTGAAATTGAACAATAGAACCTTGTCCCCTACCCAAACTCACGCTCCAAGATTTTTCTTGTCAGCCATCGCCTTGGTCCCTCTCCTTATAGAGCTTAAGAGCTCTCATAACTCCCAAACGGAACTCATCAAGCTCATTCAATCAGCAAGCGCTTCTCACCAGCCAATTTGCATCCATATTAAGCCTCTTGATTTGCCCAAAACCTTATACTCTAGCTCAACCGGCAAATGGACATGCTTCCCATAGACCAAGCGATATGGGACGTACCTAAGGTGTCTGAATTGACCATGTCGGTACGCCCACAGGGCTCATCAATTTCGCACTCCAATCTTTTCTAGACCTCGCCACCGTCTCTCAAGAATGGACGTGATTTCCCTGTTAGAAACTTCAAACTGCCCACTGTTTGAGGATGGTAGGCAAGTCCAGTTACGATGTTTACTCCATATTTCCGCAGCAATGTATCAAGGCGGCCTCTCATGAAAATGAGACCACCATCACTAATGACACTCTAGAACTCCAAAGCGCGGAAATAGATCTTTTTTAAACAGCTTCAAAGACCACCTTAGCCATCATTAGTAGGAGAAGCAATTGCTTCAACCCACTTAGACACGTAAATCTACAGCCACAAGAATGAAACGATTCCCATAAGATGAAGGAAAAGGTCCCAATAATCAATGCCCCAACACCCCCCCCCCCCCTTTTCAAAAATTTCTACTTCAAAGTATCCCATTCTGGGCATCTCTTGCGCAATAAAATGTTGCCCGTCCGCTGACAAAGCATCACAAGAGAAGTACAAATGACTAGCATCTTTGAAGAGAGTAGGCAATAAAAACCAGATTGCAAGACCTTGAACACCGTTTTTGATGGGCCCAGCAGACCACATAAGGAGATTGATGACAACGATCAAGTACGCCACCCATCTTCATATTCAGCAACACAATCTCCGTACAAAACCTATCAGCACATTGCTTGAACAAAAGGGGATCATCCCAGAAAATACTGCTTAACATCATGCAAAAACTTCTTCTTCTGTTGAATAGGACAAATCATCAGGCAATAACATGTCCCACCAAATAATTGGCAAAAATCTGCGAACCATGAGTAGTAGCAGCAAACGAACATAAGATGATCGTCTGGATAGGAGTCATCAATGAAAGAGCGATCCTTATCATCAAACCGAATCCTCGAAAAGGGATACGGCCACCATGATTCTCTGCTCCCTTCTTATCACGAATTTCAAGATCGAACTCCTGAAGCAAGAAGAATCCAGCGATGAGCCTAGGCTTTTCGCTCATGGCTTGGAGAGAGGTACTTCAGGGCTGCGTGATCAGATAGACAATGACTTTCGAGCCTACGTAGGTAGGTCCGAAACTTATCAAGAGCAAAACGACAGCAAGCTAACTCACTTTCTCAGTTGTGGCCCATAGTAACTTGGAGCTCCATCAAGGGTCTTGCTAGCATTAATAGATAGCATGCAGGACCTTTCTCCTTTCTCTGGCCTAGAACAGCACCAATTGGCATAATCACTCGCTATCGCCACATAATCTCGAAAGGGAGACTTCCAACAGAGGTGCCACAATAAGGAGCTGAAATAACAAAGCTGCTTTATCCGTCAAATAATAGACTCCAGACACTCATCTAGTAAAAACCAAAGGGGGCATCTTCAAAGCAATTGCTGTAAGTGGCTTTTTGCAATCTTGAGAAAATCCTTGATTAAAGCGGCGCATAAAAATCCCGCCATGGACCAAGGAAACTCCGCACCCCTTTTACATAACAGGAGGGGGAAGTTGGCTCTACCACTTCACTTTGCTTTATCCACTTGTATGCCCCTAGAAGTGACAAGATGACAAGAACAACACCTTACTAGTAACCATAAAATTGGCACTTTTCCCGTTTTAGCACCAAACTACCTCTTCACATCTTTTAGAAACTCAAACAGATTATAACCAAGCATGCATCATAATCAAACCATACCACACTAAAATCATCCATAAAGACTTCCATGATAGACTCTAAAAACTCAGAGAAGAAGCCATCATACATCTCTGAAAGTGGTTGCTGGAGCGTTACATATCCCCAAATGGCATTCTACGATAAGCAAAAGTACCATATGGACATGTAAAGGTAGTCTTTCCTGATCTTCAGGGTGAATCGGAAGTGCATAAATCCCGAATACCCATCCAAAAGCAAAAGAACTTATGGCAAGCCAAAACGCTCCAACATCTGATCAATAAGGGAAGGGGAAGTGAATCGCTGTTTTAGTGGCCAAATTAAGGCGCCTAAAATCTATACACATGCGCCATCCGTCAACAATTCTAGTGGAATCAACTCATTTTTTCATTTTTCACAACAGTAGTCCCGCCCTTCTTTTAGGCACACTTGGACGGACTTACCCACTTAGAATCAGAAATGGGGTAAATAATACCGCATCAAGCAATTTCATTTACCTCCTTCTTCACCACCTCTTGCTATTCGGATTTAATCCTTCCTCTGCCTTGAATGCAAGGCGATGGCCTTCCTCCAAATGAATTCTGTGCATACAAAAATCTGCGACTAATACCCTAAGATATTCAATGCGTACCCAAGAGCTTTCTATGAATTCGCCAAAACGTCTAACAACTTTTTAAGCTGCTCATCATCAAGTGCAGCATTGACAATCACAGGGCTACATCTCCTTATCATCTAAAAACACATATTTTAAGAGTAGAGCGGAGGGTTTCAGTTCAGGGCTTTGTTACCTGCCGAGAGCAATGCCCACTAGGGAAGTGGCATTATCTTAGCCCTTTCGGCTCTCCTCCTTGCCCATCTAGTCAGCACTAGAAGCATAACCACTGGGTCTCCTTCACCTGCAAGAGGACTCAACACACAAAATGTCCTCCAGAAGATCCCTATAAGGAGATCGAGGGAACGTTATCCTGAAACAATCAAATCAGATATATCGATGCTACAACAGGAAAGCTTTAACAGGGGCTCTAAGTGCACTAGATAGATTAAAAACCACTTTATCATCCCCAACAATCAGAGTAAGCCCCATTCTTCACAATCTATGATCCTCCTGCCGTATGAAGGAAGGGTCGACCTAAGATGATCTGAATATGGGCATCCTCATCCATGCAAGCACAACAAAGGCATACAGGAAGAAAACTTACCCACGCGAACAGGAACATCCTCTAAAATTACCCAAGGGATATTTTACAGAACGGCCACATCTGCCAGAGTCTTAACTGAGGCATTTAAAAGATCTCCATATTAAGTTTATTACAGATTGACAAGGGCAGACACTAACACTAGCACCCAAAATCACATAATGCCTTATCAATATGCAAAAGGACCCTATATCACATGGAATAGAAAGCTCCAGGATCTTTCAGCTTTGGTGAGACTGTTCTGAATTATAGCACTTACACTGTTAGGTAAAAGCAAAACGTCTCCACCGCATTAAATTCCTCTTTTAGTCAACATGTCCTTCAAAAAATAGCATAAGAAGGAACTTGAGTTACTAACTCAAGTGAAAAGGAACAGTTACCTGCAGATTCTACCACATCAAGGAACTTTGCTGAACTGCTGGTCCTGCTTTCTTTGGCTTTACTCTTTTTTTTATTATAGCTGATAAGGGCAGCTGAATAGGGGCACCACAATAGGAGGTGTTTTTGCCTGCCTCCTCCTCCTTATCAGCTGTTTGCATCAGTTCCCTGCCTTCTCTCGATTTTCAGCCTTTCTCAACATCTACAAACATCTCCCTGAGCAGGGCACCATCAGGGCTGATCAGCAGCTTCAGGCATGGGTGACCTACGTAGCTAGCCCACTGCGAAGGGTGATCGCATTGACACTATCCTTCGTTTTACGTTTGTGAAGGAAGGGCACCCTGCTGTCGTTGCGCATTAGAAGTAGCCAATGCGCAACCTATGTGTCCAACTGTCTCACATGCACGTTCAAGTTCTGGACATCCTTCTGAACTACCCAATCTCGAGCCAAACTTATCCTGGCATTTGCATTCATAACTCGTCTGTTGCTGTAAACATCATGTTCTTTATTTCAGCAAAGTACAGGATCGACTGCTGGGCCTGCGGTTGGCGGCTGCTGCTGCTGATTATACTGTTGATTGTACTGTGCCTTCTGATGAGGGGCTGATATCGAGGTTGATACTTGCTGTTGTTGCTGCGACTGCTGTTGCTGCTGTAAACTGGTGGAGGATCAAGACATTGTGCTCTTGTAAGACAAATAGGATGATTTCTCATGCCTTCATGTATGTGTTGGAATATTGATTATTAGGCACGATTCTGAAACGCACATACTTGGTCCATAGGAGTTTGACATTCCACCAGTCTGATGACCCGCTCCACCCAGTTATCACAATACAATCAATTCGGGCCTGAGACAGCTGCAACTGAAAGCTGAACGACTCATGTTGATGCCATCCAACTTTTGATGATGGCTGATATTGAGCCGCCAATAAAGTTATCTGATCGACCTCATGCTTGCCCGTCTTCTTTACCACACCCTCAGTACTGCCATATTGAGCATATGATTGGCCATCTCCTCGATCAGTTTCCAATCCAGCATTGACTGGTCTGACTCATTGAACCTCCATTTTGCCTGCAGAACGAGGATAATACGAGATTCACTGTTCAAACATTTATAGAAAGTCTGAACCAAGAGCCATTTCTCTTAGACCATTGATGGGCACATTCGATGAGCTCCTTGTATCGCTTCCCATGCCCATAAAAGAGTCTCAATCAACATCTTGCGGTAAAATTAGTGATCTTGCTACGCATTTGAGCAGTGCTTCTCTTGAGGGAATTACTTCTTGTTAAAAAGCAAGAGAAAGAGCACCCACGAACAAATGCCGTTGCATCAAGGGCTGTCAACCATAATCGCGCTCTGGTCCCGCAATGAGAAAGGGAATAAGCATAATATCGAAGCTGACAGGCCTCACACCAGCATGCTTAACATAGTACCACAATATTGAGGAAATTAGAGATAGCAAATTGGCATCTTCGGTCGCATTCCCTCCAAAAACTAATTGCGCTCGATCATGTTTCAACAGGCGCAGGCTTAACTTCTCGAAGTTGGCTGCCGCTAGAGTAGGCATTGCCAGACCCGTCGGAATCTCATTCACGACTAGGCTGAGAGTAGTCCATGAGAGAGCGTTCTGGTTGTGCCGCCATTCTTCTTCAAGTTCAGGATCAGAATGGACTACTTCGTTTGACACTTGAATGTTGATTCTCCCCCCTTCTAAATCAGTTCTCGTATAAGGGGTCCGAAAAACTGACGAGAGATGGGAAGAATCTGAAAAAATCCAACCGCCTCACGGAATTCTCCGTCTATGGTAAGTTCGCTCACCTCGGGATCGATGGAATTCAAATCCCCAAGTCGGAAGACCTGCGCATAAACAGAAGCAAACTACAGCGACGTAAGTACTGTCCTGAAGAACCAAGAATTTTCTTCAAGACAATCAACAAAGAAAATAGTCTAGACTCAACAATTAATCAAATAATTAAGCCGTTCCCGGCAACGGCGCCAAAATTGACAGCTTGTCGCGCACCTATTAAAAATACCCTATTAAACTAACTGCCAGCTAAGTTGGCGTACAGGATCGTATCCACGAGGAAACAACAACCAACTTGATTAATTGAATTAAGGCAAATCTAAACTAGCAAAAGAAGCCGTTGAATTTGATTTAAGACTAATTAAACTAATGATACGAATTAAATGAAGAGATTAACTTATATGCTAAAGGAATCTAGAGCTATGGGCACTATAGCAGTAATTGACAACAATTTGCGCATAACAATCATAAACGGCATAATTAAACAGGATTAAATTCTCTCTAATCAATAACCCATAGAAACTTACTCCAAACCGTATCTCTCGACCTAGGAAAGTCGCATTTACCTATTGATTAGACTTTATTAAGTTTCAATCGCTAGATTCTAGAAACTCTGTGACTAATCTAATTACACAATTAAGTCGGTGCACTACCTAATTGAGTAACAGGGAAGAACAATCAAATAGGAATTATTAAAAAGCCAAAGCCATGAATTGCTTCAAACCAATTATAAAACCATCTACTGCTATAGATCCCCAATCGCTCATAGAATTAAAACTACTCACTCATAATTGCATAGACATTCATGATTATTTAATGTAGAAAAACATAAACTAAAACAATTGATAAATCCAAACAATAATTTATAAACCTAAACTCAATTCTTAAAACAATAATCAAAGCATAAATAATTGAAAGCAATAAGAAAACGAATTAAGGAAAGAAATAATTACCAAAGAGTGATTGCAATTGAAAGAATGAATGATTGATTTCTTATTGAAATAGCAAAACTAGGTTCTACCAATAACTAATGGGAATTTATTCTAAATTTGATGAAAAACTCAAGAATAGAATAAAAGATAATGATAGAATTTAGGATTTCCAAGCCTTTAAACATCCAGAAAAATATCTAAATTAAACTAAGCTTGCTAAAATTACAATCATGCCCTTCATTTAAAAGCCAGAGAGTGTGTGAAGAGAGCGCGAGGTGAGAGTGGCCAGAATCGGCCTCGATCGACCGATCGGAATGGTTTTGGCAGCAGAATCGTCCATCCTTCAAGAGCCATATCTCGAGCTCCGGTGATCAATCACGCATGTGACCTATCAAATCGAAGCTCTCGAAGTCTAGTTTCCAATGCAGCTGGAATCGACACCACATCCGACGAACGAAACAAAAGTTATGGCCAAAAGAGTGAGCATGTATCAACTTCCCTTGCGTGTCCACTCCTAGCTCATTGCTACTTCTGAAAACTCCGTAATGTTTGCAAATAAGCTCCGAAATCACTCCAAATAAATGGAAGCAAACCTTAAAAACTTACTCAAACACTAAACAAACAACATTAGTAAGCAAAAGAGGCCTTAAGAAGGCCAAAACCATTCGATATAGCAAGAGAAATGGGAGGAAAACCATATAATAATACAATTACATCACTAATAATAATAGATTTCTTTACTCACATGAAAATGATATGAGTATTTAGGAGGAAAACTTTATTTCATTGTCAACACTAATCATGTTTTTTTCTAGAGATCCAGAGCTAATCATGCTTCAAAGAGCTAACAACTATGCCCAACATATTACATACAAGGGTCAAATTTGGGATGATTTGTCATGCTTGCTTTTTCATATTATCATGTTGTAACATTGTTTCCGAAATTGAAAGTGCAACTACTTAGAGTTTTAAAATGAGTATTCACCATACACAAGTTTAAGTCATCAATGATCGAAAAAGTGTTTAACGTTTGTCTACGGTTGTTTCCCACCAAAAAAAGGTCAGCCAGCCTCGGGCCGAAAAATGAAACACCTTTAAATGCTAATGATAGTCATCGTAGATTTACTATTATCAATCACTGTATAGGGATGTTAACTCTTGTTGTAGACCCTTGCCAACATGGGTGTTTCACCAAAGGCTCATCTTTTAGCTTGTTTTCTTTGATGCTCCTCCTTGGCTTCCCTAGCTGCCTATTATTAGTCACAACGTACAATCTGTTTGTTCAATGTTAGTTAGAAAAAGGAAGAGAAAGAACAGGAGAGAATATAGAATAGAGAAGAGAAAATTATTACCCCTCTATTCCCCATTATCTTGTATTACACACCTCGGTACCCAGAGAAGTGAACAGAGACAATTCCCCACTTTATATTGGTGTATGACATTTCCGGCTATACTACTATCGTCAGGCGAGACATCCGATTACCACTGGTCATGGAGTGTATGAATACACCTGAGATGTATCCGTTCTATCCAAATGAAAGATGTAGCGGCGGTATTCAAGAAAGGGAAACGGAATTCCATACCCTTACGTCCCTGACCAAAGATATTATTTGTTAGATCGAAAACAATCATTCATTTTCCCCCACTTATCTTACAAGCAATTCCCCACCCCCCAAGGATCACCATTCCCCTTTCCTCCTTTAAACTTTGAATCAACACACTTACCATGGCATGGTTGACCACGGCCAGTCCTATCCCAATCAGTTAGTATCATATACAATCATCCTTACATCAACAAACACCCACCCACGACACCTTACACCAACCGGCTGCCATTTTACCGTCGTAAAAACCCATTCGTTGCCGCGAGAAAGCGAAACGCACTGCCACATAGCATACAAAATCGCCATTTCCTATCATAACACCATACGAGCGTCGTGGATTTGACTAAGGGGAAGCTCAGCCCACCACTAACCCACCGTCAATGAAATGGCGAACGCGCGAGCCATATCGTGAAACCCACCACCGGCGAACCTACATCTCTCTCACACACAACACAAGCGCCACACCTTAAACCCACAACCATACCACACACCAAATAACATTCCAAACCCACACCCTTTACAGCCACCAAAACCCACTCCAGATCCACCCTATCACTCCACCGAAAACCCGTAACCAGCCTCCCAACGAAAGACCTGAAAGTGGAGGAAGAAATGTGAAGGGGGACACGACAGTATACTAGGCTCATTGGTGACAATTGCCGGTGTTGAAGAGAGGTGCCGGTGAGAAGGATGACTGGGTTGTTTCACGGAGGAGGGAGATGAAGTTCATGGAGGAGAGAGACAAAAGTGATAGCTTTGTTGAGATTGTATAATGYAACGAGGTGATAATAATAATATTACCAAACAAAAACAATCAACAAAGGTTTTTACATTTCTTTCCTTTGCTAACCCTTTGTTGTTTCCTTTCTTTTCTTTAGCATTAAACCAAACAACCCCTAAGTTTCCCATGCTTGATTAGACATTAATAAAGATAGTGAAGGGCAATGGAAGAAATTGTAAAGAAACTTTCATGTCAATTAATTCCAATTCCTTTTCTTACCCACCTTATTTTTTTTAATCAAATGACGAAAAGTATTATATTTTTCTTCTATTTTTCTTTCTTTTCTCCTTTTTCTTTCCTATCAAACAGACTCTATAGGTGTGGCTATGCCAGGTTTAATTAGCTCTTAGTTTCTTTATTTTTTTTGCAGGTGTTCCCTAAAAAAATTTAAAAATGGATGAGATAGCACGTGTGAAGCAGAAGGGTTGAATCGGACATTGACTCGTGCCACATCAGAGATTAGAATGATCTTTTTGGTGTATCTAATTGGCTAACGCCTGCTTATGTAACTACCTTTAATTTTCGCTTTCTTCCTCTTCTCTCCCTCCCACATTTGAACAATCCATCTCTTGATTTCTCTCTCCTCTTCGTGTACTTGCTGTAGGGTTTCAACCTTGCAATTGTCATTAATCTTTATCCATTTTCTCTCTCATCTTCAATGGCGACGTTTCAGGTATTCGTACTGATTTTTTGTTTATTTTTTTTGAATTTTTTGGGACGAAATTCTCTTGTGATTTCGCATTCTTTTGACTTCGTTTTTCGCGGTTTTTTTTTCGGGAATTAGGGATCACTGACTCGTTTTTTCGAAATTCAGAGAAATTTGGCGAGTGATTTCGGAGGATCACAGCATAATTGTTCGAAGAATTCWGGTGGAATTCAGCTATACTATGAGCTTCGAATCAGGTAACTGCTGAACTTCTTGCAGTAAATTGAGTTTAAWTTTAGGTTTTATGACTTTATCACATACACATTTTTGAAGCCGAAYCTACTGGTTAGAATGTTGAAATAAATCCTTTTCATTTACTTAGTTATTCAGCTTCTTATCTCACTTGCTACTGCAATTCCTCGTTTGACTGAGAAATCTGAATTTGTAGTGTATGGTGCGTTAAATGTTCTAATTTCTGAAAATGATATCCTGCAATGACTTGTGAGCTGTGTGATCACTTTTGATCAATATTCCATTTGTAGATTCTAATCATAAGGACTAGAATCACTATACTCTATTATGTCACCATTTCGAAATGGAATTTTGACCTTTTGTTTAGTGTTGTGGCGCATTGGCGTTCACCATGAGTTGGTTACGATCACTCTAGAGAAGTGCTTTGATAACTATGATAAGAATAACGATTTAAGATGACTTTATGACATAGTGTGGTTTGTGACTCATAGAGCTAAAGAACTCTATGTGAACCTTTCTTCTAGCCGTGTTGCTTGCGAGGACTACAAGTTAACAACTCTACAAGGAGTGGGTATTCATATTCTAATGGAGCTGTCAAATTGAGATATATGGGTCTGAGTCACAAGAAATCACTTGTCTAATATTTAGGTCAAAACACACTTATATGGATAAATGGAAAAGGACGGAAAGGAAGGGAAAAAAAGGTTCAGTTTCCCTTGTTCCGATAATTGAGATAGGGATGGAACGTAGGAAGAGGGACCATTTTGAGATTTTTTGAGAGAAGAAAGTTTCACCTTCCCTCCTTTATTCTCTTCTTCCTTCCATTCTTTTCCCTCCTTTTTTGCTATCCAAACCTATTGTTCATGCTTTGATGATCTTTCCCACAAGCTTGCTCGTTTGATACTGTGTTAGATGTCCCCTGAATGTATATTCTCAGGAGAACGACCACACTGTTAGTGACTTCAGGTATAGGGAACTATATGTTTATTTAGCCTACGGTTATATGGTCTATTTTTGTGTTACGTCGTATGTTAACTTCTTATTGTGTTACCTTTTGCATATTCTCAAGACTCATGGCCTCACATCAATAAAATACTTCTTTGCTTGTGGACAATTGCATTGTGAGCGAACCAAGTAAAATATTTTTCATGTTTTAATCTCATTTTAATGTTCTGTCACTTTCTTTAACAGAGTTATTAAGATACTGAACTGTGAACATGACCATATAGTTATCTGAAACAGTTGGAAACAGCAACTCATGATAATAGTTGCATCCTTGTTCTTTTGGGGCTCCTATCATTAGCACAGAAGTAGTCACACCATATTGATTTAATGTGTGCTATAGTTGCTTCTTAATTACTTGGGGGTTTAGGATCTAGGAAGTCTGTACATAACTCTACAACCAGTTATGACATGCAATCTGGAGCAAATAAGTTGCTTAAGTTCTATGAAAATAGAAAACAGTGAAGCAAGACAAGGGTTTTATTTACTGAAGGTGTTTTTGAAACTAGTATGTTACTAGTGATCGTTGAGATTTAAGCAAATATCTGTCTATTGAATCATGTGTAGTACTGAGTACATATTACTTTGGATCTACTCTACTGTGAGCATATTATGTAACGTTTATTTTTCTTGCAAATAATGTGGCTGTGCCCCTGATAATAATCCAAATCTACATTTATATGCATTTATCTCAGAAATGAATTCGTGAAGAGTTTGCTAACTTATTCGCACTGAATTCTTTGTATTATGTGTACAAATTTACCTCTCGTTCGCCATAAAACAGGCAAGATCAAAATCTGAAGAAAAATGTACACATCATGGAATTAATGTTACCTACAACTAATCACACACATTAGCTCTAGCTGTGAAACGAGAGGGGAGCTTTGTCAAAGTGACCGCCGTATGATATCATTGCATCTTTGCTCCTTGATTTTTGGCATATAGAAATTTAGTCTTAGGATGAACAATTTTAAGATACTACACAATTTATCTAATTCTGTTGATCCTTGCATTAGGAGAAATTGACCCTATAATACATGCGGAAGAGATATGTCTTGATATTAGATGAGAATGTATTGTCATTGATATTGATACTCTACTCTCTACTTCTTGAAACACTATTCTTGACTGTTTGCATCTCAAATTGTGATTTGAATTGACATTGGTCTATGGTACATTTCTGAAGTAAATATTGTTCATGTTCCAGAATTTATAGCCTTTTTAATTTTTGGGGGTCTCTTTTTAGATTTATATACGAATATATATTTTACTATAGATACATATGTTTTGTTTTAATCTATATTTTGATGGAAACAATATCCAATTTGGGCTCATTTTTAAAGTCACCCTGATGAGAGGTTTTTTGAGCATAAATAAAACATTTTGTAACTTCTTAATTGCATCTTAAATTACCCCTACCCTTTATTCTATGTTGAAATTTTAAATAGCATTTCTCGATGCTAAGTCTACAATTTAATTCTTTCACCTTGAAATCCACACCTTAACACAACCACTCCAACATCGGAACACCAAATGCTATCAAGAAGACCAAAACCGACGCCACCCAACTACTGCCACCGCATCATCACGGTCACCATTACCACCAAATCACTCCACCATAATTCTCTTTGACACACACACACCACAACATCATACACCAATTAAAAAATTGCCTATAAGCCACCCCCATTTACAGACCTATGGCTTCTCTAACTGAAAAATAAGATGATCTTGATGCCAAGCTTAGATTCCCAAGTGAATTTCAAAACAGAAGGACAAAGTTAATAAAATAAGAAATATGATGATGTTTGTATGTTGCTGTTAGGGAGTATTGGTCTGTTGTCATCACTCATCAGAAGGTGTCTTCTTTTCAATTCTACACTTCTCAATTCCAATAAACAACTAGAAATCAAACATCTTTGTTAATTTTAACCTGCCTTTCGATACATTTGCACGATTGCTTCATTCATCTTTTGTAGTATAACATATTTACTATTAGTTGATTGGTTTATGATTTATGTGTTACCGTTTCAAATATTTTTAATTCATATATGTTTTAAATGACCTATTTTCTCTTAATTTTTAATGACCAGTTAATCTCCTATGTCTGGTCAGGAATGAACCAATAAACAAAGTAGCCTTTTATACTTATATTAGTATCTCACTGTAGCCTAATTTGTTTTTCACCTGCTTCAAATAGTCTAGTTAATCAGTCCTTTAATGCAGAGCTTTTCTTGTGATATTCACACAATACTGGTTTTTATGCCTTAAGTAGATAAGCGCCCATTGTTTTCACCAGCTATTTCCTTATGTGTTGGAGCTAGTTTCTTGTATAGCGCTTCGTGACCGAAGGATTTTTTATAACTTATTGAACCAAAATGAGTTAGAGTTGGCACTTGCACCATTATTCTCGCCGGGGGGGGGGGGGGGGGGTGCGTGCGGGTTGAGGTAGACCCAAATGACTTGGATGGAGAATAGATTTAACGAGCAAGTTGCTCTTTAATGAAGAGTATGACAGGGAACATTTTGCGGTTTGCCGGGAGATCATCAGCCGATTGAGATAGTATTTGATCTTGTAACAACCCATCTCTGAAATAAAGCTTTATTTGTTGATTAATTGAGCCAAAGAGAAGAAATCATTTTATGACCTAAATAATTATCTCACAGCAATGGTTTCTATTTTAACATTTTACCATTTTTATATTATAATAAACTTATGCTGTTAATTCTAGCCAAAATAAGTGCTCGTTGCTTTTGCCCAATGTACCATTTGACAAGTATTCAACGGTTTTTATTTTAGTATCATTCCCTTTTGTTTCTGCAGTTGTAATTGTTAATGCTGTCTCGTATGATGAAATATAGGAAAAGAAGGATTGTTAGTTCGAAAACACACTTGAAGGTTGGAATGGCTGATTGGATTTATTGATCCTGTAAGAGCCAATTCTATATCCATTTGTTATTCTTTTATACTTCAATGTTTTAGCCGGTGAGTGGTGACAGCKTATACTAATGCATTTCCCTCAGGATAARTTGGAACATGGAGGATCAGACACGGCTGGAAACCGTCTCATGTGCAACTCACAATTGCAATAAGTTCACAAACAATGCGACGTTATCAACAACTAAGGTTAGCTAATTCGGCACACCATGATTTCTACCCCTTGAATAGATATTGGAGTTTTAATTATGAGTATATTTGTTCATTGAAGATCTGAGGCACACAGCTTTTCCTTTCCTTTATCTTCGGTAGTTTGATTATTTTGCTACAGTCTAGGACTCTGGGTAGAATATGGATCAACAGTTTTATCTTTATTGTATCCCTGCGTTTTACATGTGGTATCTTTACTTTTTTAATTAATGTCAGTGTCAAACTGCATGACCTCCCCCTGTAGTTTTAATTGATTATCTAATAAGAACGCAAAAGTGTCTATTCACTATAAATCTGTCTCTTTCTTCCCATTTTCCGTGCCCAACTAAACCATTTATCCCCATCTCATCTTAATATCTCATGAGTCATGACAAACCATCTTTACACAAGCTAAGCTTTAGGATATTACTAAGTAGGGAGTATGCCGTGGTCAAACCTTGCAAAGGCATGCTACTATTTATGTTAACAAGTACGGAGTACCCTCTTTTCTTTCCTTTTTTTTTTTCAAACATATATCATTTGCTATATTTTTTGTTTGACCCATTTAATTAGTTTTATACTCCCTTTGATTTCAACTAGATGCTCCACTCCAAACTGAATTTGAGTTTATGAAGGAAAGAACTTACTTTTCTAAGATAATTAATGACCACTTCCAAATTAAGTGAGAATGTTGAATACATCTTATAACCAAAAAGATAGTGCAATTATATACTTATCGAGTCCTTGTCTAAGACTTGTACTTCGAGTCTCTCCTGTTTACCTAAATTTACTTATTTTGAGCAAAAAAAAAAAGTTTAGTTAAAGTTAAAATAAGTTGAACAGGATAAACCCGTCCGATGTTTCTCAATAGTCTCAAACCAATTGACTTTTGCACATTCATGTGTTCACGTTGACCATGTACTTTTCCATTTATATAAATTATTTATTTCATCAACTAATATCGATATTGCTAACGAACGTTTCGGGGCGTTAGATAAATTATAAATATATTTCCTAAAATGACATTAAAAAGGCGACAATACAATAATGAAAGATGTGCGAAAGAGGCTAGGAGCATGAGGAAAACTGAAAATCCATTCTAGTATTATTGAAATTAATAAAGCGACAATACAATAATGAAAGATGTGCGAAAGAGGCTAGGAGCATGAGGAAGGGGAGATAGCTGGTTGACAATGCATAACTAACTTTAATTTTTCATTTTCTCTTCTGGGGAACAATTAGTCTGTAGTTCTGTACTGCGAGTCCTGTGTCATGAGGGCTCAATGAGGAGGGAACTGCAAGTCTTGAAAAATCAATATACAAGTATACAAAGAAGTAACCATGGAAAAAAAATTCATTAGAGCAGGAGAAATTAAATCTTTGGTGCTGGTTAGGATTAAGGAGTTGTGGTGAACACGAGGAAAGCGGGAAGTTGTGCAAAATTCTGTATGTCAACTACTATAGTTGTAAGAAAGAGGAGAATTGGAGAAATGGCTTGAAATGTGCATTTTCATAACCAACAATTTGAAAGAAAGAGAAAAGGGAGGAGAAAGGAATTGTGGAGATTGAAGAGAGGAAGAAGTCATGTTAGTGGAAAAGGAGGCAGTATAAGAGGAGGAWACAGTAAGAAAGAGGATATATGAGGAAAAAGAGTGTGCTGGAGATGCAAGCAAGCTAAGATATGAGGATGGCAGGGTAAAAAGTTGGGTTTCAGGGAGAGTTGGAGGGGATGTAGGGAAGTGGAGGAGATGGTGGTGGATCGGAGCGAGAAGGTGATCATACAAGTTAGTTTTTGGTAGAAACATTCATAACATAGGACTAAAATAAGGCATATGTTACACACTTACACTTATTTTTAAACTCCAGACTTTTAAGGATGCATATCAAAGGGTTTACATGTCTAAGCCCCTTACTAATGAAGCAATGAGACCTAAACACGTAGTTCATCATGACTAAAGTCAAACTCTTAGTCAAGCAAAGGCAAGATCTTTAGTCAACCAAATTCAAGACCTATTAATTCCAATCATCCATTCCATATTACCATTATTGTTGGAAGTATTTGAGTTTATAACACTCAAGCGATGGATGGGAGCAAATGAATCGTATTGGAGTAAGAAGCAATATATTTGAGCATTTGGTGGGTTGTTGCATTACACCTTTGAGATGAATTCATATCRAGTTAGAATGTATATAGGTGAAGCGAATGCACTCTAAGTAGGAAAGTAGGATCCTTTTTGCCCCAAGTAGGAGTTACTTCCCTTGCCAATCTGGGGTTAAAGCCTAGTGTTAGTTTAGTATGTTTCGTAGATTAGATGACTTGCTATGGAATTCAAATGTTTTGTATTTGTCAATTGAGGAGGCACAAATCAATGCAGTCATCATGTATTCATGTGTAGGCCTTATTATGAGTCGAGTTGAGCTCAAGTACCACTAAGCTTGACTCGAACTCGTTAGGAAATACTCGAGCTCGAAAACCCACCAGTCTCAAAACTTGTGCTCGAGCTCGACTCTTTTGCTTATCTTGAGTTGGGGTTGACGCAATACTCGTCTAAAATTGAGCTTGATTCGAAACTCGACTCTAGCTCAAATTCAGTTAAAAACAAAGAAACTCGATTTGGTAAAAATTCAGAGAAGATTAAAATTTGAATCTTGATGAATTTGGTGAGTTATATCACTTACACAGTTGTTTGTTTGGGCAATTAATTCGAGTTTATCGRTGCATCTCGAGCCGAGCTTTGACCGAACCAAACTCCACCAATTGGCAATCAGTAGTGGAATAGCTATGCATTGGGTTATTAAGTGGTCCCAATTTTTCCTCTTTAGTGGGCATTCAACATTCTGAATCTAAGTGAAATACACTTTCAAAATTTAACACTAACAAGATTGAATGTTAGTGGTTTCAAGAACAGTCATTAGAGATACCACACGACATAGCTTTATCGTATTAGTAAATTGACGTGGAAGATTGTCAACGTGAAACCAAAAGCATTTATCACTAATTATCTATCTTGTATTTGTTTGTATGTGAATTCATTTATCCTACTACATATTTTTTTGAAATGGACATGATTTTCATCCCATTCCACTCGAACGTATATGACCGTTTATTTGAACTCATTTGGAATAAGATTATCTTGAACCTCAAAATGGTTTTAAGACTTGAACAATATCTTAGATAATTTTAAAAGGGGGGGTAGTGTTAGAATTATCTCGAGTCGACATCAAATGGATTTATCATTCATCCCGTTGTGAGAGTGGTGGGATATTGTTGCGGAGTACATGTTAATAAACATAGCGCACACACTAAGCGTCTAAGCCGCACATATGTGACTCGTTGGCCTACGCTGTGAGCATAGAAAGGATAACGATTGCAAATTTGCAAGTAGTGTGGCACGAGAATTGGCTTTTTTCTAAAATTCTAATCCGAAATCTGAAGGACCTTTTTAGTGCAACGTTAATGCGTCATCGGCCACACATAAGTTTGGGCACAAGCCACCAAAAAGTTGCAAATCATTTTACTGCCCCTTTGTGGGAAATTTTCTTTCCTTCTCAAAAGTTCTCTCTCTCTCTCTCTTAAAATTTTAAAAAAGATTAATTTTTTATTTTTATTTTCTCTCTCCTTTTTCTAGATACACGTGAAAGTGCCACCAACCTATGAAAGTATCCACCAGGTCAGCCCTAAAAAATCCAAGGGAGCCAGTAGAATTTTGACATGTCAGTGGATAAGAGAGCTTCCCATATAAACGGGTAATATTTTAATATACGACTTAGGATTACGTTAGTACTTATGCTATTGCCTATTGGTAGCTTAATTGAGTACTGTATCCCCTTGAAAAATCTTATCAAGCTATCATACTTGCCCATCATTAGGATAGATTATGGTTCTGAATTCTGATGTCCTATTATAAATTTACTATATCGAATATGCCACTGAGAGTTGTAGATTTTTTTTATTAAAAATAAAAATAAAAATAAAATGMTCGTTAAATAATTGGTAATTCTTTTCTTTTCTACTTGTATTTTTTTTGTAAGCTGGCAATATAGTGTGATTCCTGATTTCCTGTTATGTAGACATGGCATCAACCCCCATTACTTTCTATGAATCCATGGACTTAGCTACATTTATCCGGTGTGTTGTCTACCCACCATTAATAGAATAATAAATTATTAATTTTTAAATTATATGAGGCTCCACTATCACTATTTTTTATCTCACTAAATTAATGGTGGGTAATTTATTCGATGAGTAAACCAAGTTTTTTCCTAATTTAATATGCAAAAGTTAATAAAAAACATTGACTAATTTAACTATATGTGAAATACTAAACATGATTACATCGATTGATTTGTAATTTTGACATACATTCTTAAGTTTTTACGTAAATACTATTGAAGAACACCTATTGTAGAGGTGTATTTGTTAGAGCATGATTAGATGATAAATTATTCTTCCTYTTTTGTTCCTTTGGTTACTATTTTGTTGCTGACTGGTTATGATAAATTTAAAGAAATTAGTCATGCTTAACATCAACAGTGTAAACAAATTAATACGATGTATAGTCAGTTTATCCACCATAAGAAATAAACCAATATGTATCAATCATTGTTTGTGCTTCGTGGCTTTTTATAAACCACTAAAAAGTTTGAATTATTTTGTCTAAAGTATAATTAAATGAAAATCAGAATATTTTCTAAGCTTCTATGCTAGTTATTGCGTTCCTCCTAACAATAATAATAAAATAAAGTTAGATGGTTTTTAAAATAAATGAATTATCAAGGTAATAATCACTGAGTACTATACAAAACAAACCAGTACTTGTTACTTCATGGGAAGTATTTTTATCTTTCAATTGAAATATCTTTGAGTAAATAAAATTTAAAGTAATTCATCTTTTGAAAATATCAGTATTATTTTCAGACTTCAGATTTCTGAGTGCATGCCTTTTGGCTGCATCTTATGTCACTCCCAACACTGCAAACTAGAATTTGAATTTCGAGAACACCAGCGAATTCAAAGTATGGGTATCTTTTAATCAAGACTTTGATATGGATTATCATTTAGGTAATTGTTTTTTTTWAGTGCTCCCCTTTATTAGTGCAAATTAAATGTCTAGTTGTTGAATGTAGCAAATGCAAATTCCTTTGAATTTTATTTTTTCCATGTAATTATATTTTCTAGGAATTATTAATGTGGTTTATCGATTCATAATATGTAAAAATTCCACGAGAATATCCACAATTCTACTTACCTAGATTCCCAGTTTCGTGGGAAGTATTCCATGAATTTGACCAAAAAAATCTAAAAAATATGAATTCATAGGAATTTTAATCTTCTATGCTAAATTATATCAACCGAACAATACCTAAGAAARGGTTAAATGTTCAACTTTTGTTTAAAAATATTTTGCTTAGTACTCAGTTAATATGCTGGAATAGTGGAATGCATGCTTATATGAAGTTAATGGTATTTTAATAATCTGTGATACTCTTTAATGCATGCTGATTAATATGTTGCAGATATCTTATTGGTGAGAATTTTCTTCCCTTGGAGTATAAAATAATCTTCTTTGACGGTAAGTTAGTAACATAAGACAGTTGAGAAAGTACTTAAAACTCAGGGGCATTGTAGTCAATGGCTCACTTAAATTATTGTTTTACTTTGGTAAAAAGAGAGAAATAAGAGAGAGAAATAAGAATAGTGGTCCATGGAGTATTGTTGGCATCTGWAAAAAAGGTTGTCTCTTGCTCTGTTCTCTTCACCATCAGTCCATTACAGCACTACTCATAAGAACAAGAACAACTCCCACCTCTCTGTTCTCAGAGTCCCACTCTTCTGCTTTTGCTATCTTACAGAACTTCATTAACAGATTTTCACCTCTTATCTCTTCTTTCTTCCCCCCGTGACCTGCCTCACATACACAAATCCCCCATCAACTCTTTCTCTCTCTATCTCTCACTTTCGCTTCTACGCCCCCCCGGTTTTCTTTGTGGGGCCAAATTTTCCCTTCTCTGAACTCGCAGCAGCGGGTATATTTTTCGTTTTTCTGAGTACTGAATCTTTACTGCAGAACCCACTCACTGTTAGATTGTGATTTTGAACACTGTGCCTTTAGTTCTTCTTCTTGTTCTTTACCTCTTTCTCCTTGAGTTTTCCTTGGGCTGGTATAAAAAAGAAAGAGAATCGTTGTATTTCTACATTCCCAATTATAACCCACATTTTTAGGATTGCTTCTAGTGGTCTAATTCAGATGTTTTTATAGCATAGAAAGTTTCCTTGTTTAGGCAAGCTGTGTCTTGTTTGTTCACCGTTAAACTGTTTTTTTTGCTCTTTTCACCTTGACAAGTTATCATTCTTCCTTAATTGGTAGCAAGTGCCTTTTTTAGGGTTCAGGGTTTTGGGTTTTTGCCTTGTTTGGTGCAAAGCTTGAAGCTTGTTTACKACTTTTCTCTTCTTACCATTCTTTAGCTAAAGTKCGATTTCTTCTCTTTTGTATCTCAAAAGTTAACTCAATCCACCACCATTTCAGCTCTCTAAAGCTCRACCCTTTGTTCTTTGCCAAAGTAGTAGTATGAATATTGAAATGGAGTCTTCTTTATTTATTGAACTCTTGCAATTCAATCATTTCTAGGCTTCTTTAGGCTCATGAGGATTGATTCCCCCTCTTAGCTGTTATCATCTTTGACATCTTATTGAGTTTGTTGGGACTGTTTGATTGGAATTCATTCCACAATGAGTACTTGTTTGAGTGGAGGTGGACGGGCACCCTATGTAATAGACCTTGATATCATTAAATCTCCCTCAACTTCTCTATTGACTTCTCATTCTTCATCACCTTCCTCAACTATTTCAGAATCAAGCAATTCCCCAATTACCATCTCAACTCGGAAGCCCCGGACTCCTCGAAAGCGCCCCAATCAGACCTACAATGAGGCGGCAGCTCTGCTATCCACAGCCTATCCAAACATCTTCTCTGCCAAGGACATCAAGCCTTGCAAATTCATCAAGCCTTGCAAATTCATCAAGCCTTGCAAATTCATCAAGCCTCATGAGTATTCTTCCTTTTCTTTTGAAGAAACCTCTGATGAATTGCTCCTGCCTTTCCCAATTGAAAAACCATCTACTTTTCAGATAGATTCAGTTGCTTATGAAAAGCCATGCTCTAATGACATGTATGGAATTGGTTGCCAAGCAGATTCTTCCAAATTATGTGACGGGTATGAGGATTTTGATGCAGAATCTATCCTTGATGAGGAAATTGAGGAAGGTGTTATAGACAGCATTATGGGGGATATGAATATATGTGTTGAAGGGGATTCCACTACATGCTCCGACGGTGGTGATGATGGTCCTCCTGTTAGTTTTTGTTATGGGTATCCTGTGGGATTAGGCTTAGGATTAGGATTAGGGTTAGGTGGGAGATTTGATTTCGGATTCGGATTAATGAGAGGAGGGATTACCAAGGCATTTAGACAAACTGATGAAGGAGATTGGTGGCGGTTTCCTGCCGTTGATGTTGGTGAAATTACACCAAGGTTTAACAAGCCTGTACCAGCTGAAAAGAAGAAAAAGTTGGATAAATTAAACCCTAAACCCCCCTCTTCATCCTCAAAGAAAGAAAATTCGTTGCCAGTTTCCAAGTCCAGTTCAGCCTTGAGCAAGGAAAATTCAACTTCGAGRCTCAAGTCCAGTTCAACATCAAGCAAAGAGAATCCAGTTCCAAACCCTAAATCAAGCCCTGGAATTCTCTTAAAATTGAATTACGACGAGGTTTTAGATGCATGGTCTGACCGAGGCTCGCCTTTCTCAGAGGATGTTCTAGGCGCTGAGTGTTCTGGGAGTGATGCCTTGGTATGTTCTATACCGAGTATTTATTTATCTCTAAATTTGCCCAGCTGTTAATGGTTCTGTATTAGTTATMACTTCTAATACTACTTAATATGAGTTGCTTACTTACCTGTTTTTAGAAGAATAGTTTGATGCAGTTTGGCGCCTAATGTTACTTGATATTTGCTGTCTGGATAGAYCAGTAACTTAACTTTTATATCCTAATTAGGAAGTTCCTGTTTTGGAGTTTCTTTAGTTTGTGTTTACGTCTTTAGATTCACCTCAGCTGCGAAATGATTAGATTAACATCTAGTGAGACAAATAGAATAATGGATGTGTTATATTATAATGCTTGCATTACTTTAATAATCTGTAACTACTCGAATATGCCTTATTTGTTTAGCCCCAGTTCTGTTTGTTAACAACCCTGCAATGTTTTTCAATATACAATATACAATATGATGGTTGTGAAATAGCCGTACTGGCAAGCCTGTTATAGTTTAATTCAGAATCTTTTGTATGCTCTCGTGTTGGAATCATAGCAAAACATGAGAAATAAAAGAATTGCACTATTCTATTAGCAGGCAAGGTTGGCGCAAATAGATCTATTCGGTGAGTCTGGAGCCTTGAGGGAAGCAAGTGTTCAGCGGTACAAAGAGAAAAGGCGAACACGCTTCTTTTCAAAGAAAATACGATATCAAGTCAGAAAGGTTAATGCTGATCAACGACCAAGAATGAAGGTATGCAACAATGCCAATATGGTCAGTGTTCAATCTTTTTAGTAATGTCAATCAGATTTCGAAAATGAGGATTAGAATTAGTTCTTGGCGCCTTTTGTGTTTTCTTTTATTCTTCGTACATTGGTGTGAATAACGAAGTTTGATTGGTGGTGGTGGTGTGWGTTTGTGTTTGACTGTTGGGGGGTAAAAGATGAATGCAAGTAGTCGAAGTAGATGTGTGCTAGTTTACCAGGTTTTGTTTGGCTTTAAGGGAATAATATAAGGATATTTTCTTCCCAGTTCCTAAGGAAGGTTTGTAAAATCATCCAAGAAATCAAATTTCAGACTCCATCTTTCTATATTGGTTCCATCCGTGAAACTACAGTGGAGAGGGAGGGAAGGTTAAAACAAGGGATTGAGAATCAGACCCGAAGAAAACAAGGCATACAATAGAAAATGTGTCACTATTTGAAGTGTAAACCTTTTCGACCCATCAGAAGCTTATTCTCTATATTCTAGTTTCTAGGTCAACACACCCCAAGGAAAATGGAATACTCTGTGACTAAAATATTTGTGGGAGGACTTTTCTGAGGGTTACATGAATTTTTATGAGGTTGATTACATGCATTTCGATCTTGTGATTTAGTTTTCCAGAGCTCATTCACACGTTAAATGAAACGTAGATGGTGGAAGTAAGTGACTTGAGCAGAATAATGCTGCAGCTTTTGCTGATTGTTGTTCAATACATAAGTTCTCCTCTCTATTTTCATAAAGCCCCCTACATTGTGCTCTTTGTGATGTGACTTTTCCTAGTATGTGCCATTCTGAAGTTCCTACAAGAGCTCACTTCTACATTCCTCTTTTCTCTTGTTTTTATTGCTGGAAATTATTCTGTGTCACTTTCTCTGTTCTASTTTGTATATCTTCAAGTTAGACATTCTGCATCTGCATCGCTGGCCGAATTTAAGAACTTTGTTGCTATCTTGCATTTTTTTTCCTCCAAGATTTTAACGCACAAGTACATTTGTATTGCAGGGGCGATTTGTTAGAAGGCCGAAATCAACTGGGAGTGAAGATAAAAAGTAGTTAATTGGATAGTTCACAAGCTCGATCCTCCGATCCATTTAGTTTTTACATTATAGGACACCACACTTTTGTAAGAATTTTGTCAGATTCCACACACGAAACTGTAGCTAAGGCTAGATAACAGGGATGATTGAGTTTTTTTAGCGTTATTATTCCCTCAAGTTTTGTACTGTAGTTGTAATCAACGTTGCGCCTTCTCTGCATTTTTTGCCTCCTTTTGTACTTAGCAAATTCTCTCAATAAGAAGATTTTTTGGTGAGAAATGTTAGGTGCATGCGAGAGTGGTCTTAAATTGTATGACAATTATATAAATGAGAAAAAAATGGATCCACCTCTTTATATCCATAACTGAATTATTGTTAGATCGGTTGAGATGACCTGCATTTAAAGTGCACTTATTAATTTGCTGAAAATAATACAGATCTCAATTCAGCAATACTGTTACGAGTGCTTTGTTTACACTGCAATTCTCCATTGATATGTCAACCATGCATTGCATACTTTCCAGATCGGATTGGGATTCACTAGAGTTTTCATGAACTATTAGAGGTTGAATATAAACCATTGAAAAAAATTTAATGGTTGTCATCAAATACAATGAGTGGGACCATTCAAATGAAAAGAAAACAAAAAGAACTAAATGTAGGAAAATCTACTCATAGAGTTCTCTGGAAACTCTAGGTGATTCGGATCCTTGCAGATCGTCACTTCTTTTTTTGTTCAAAAAATCTTTCTAAGTAAAAAAATGACACTATTAGAAAAAGGAGTTTCTATTTTCTAAGCTATACCCCTGGTTCAAGCCTTCAAGGTAGTCGGATTCATAGAGTGTGCGGCTTTTTAAATTTTTAAATTGTGCGATGCCTCCCCCTCAATTCCTTATGAATAATCAAATTTACTCCAATTGGGTGTTTAGAAGTTAGCTAACACTATGATTTTATGGCTTGAGATTTAGTTGATAGGGTTGAGGACTTGCGGTGGCTAGAGTTTTGCTCCCCCACTATTTCCTTTTGAATTTTATTTTATTTTTATTTAAATTATGGATAATTTTAAGTGACTTATAACTCGAAGGAGGGTAAAATTTATGGACAATAATGAGTTGATAGGGTACAAGTGTACAACACAAAAATTTGAAATGACATGACATCACGTTAAAAACTCGACTAATTTAAAAATACATCTTAACAAAATTATAAGAAAAAAGATGCATTCGTGGTTGAATTTTAGACTCCATGTAGAATCAAATTTTTAATATGTAATTTTAGATTCGTAGTTAGGACTTGGGTCTAATAACGCATCACGTGCAGACGAAAAATAAGTTCAACAAAACTTTACGAGTGGGTTGTGAGATTGTTTATCGATGACAATTGACAAATGATCATTTGTAACTTTTGTAATGCAACACTATCTTTAGGCTTTTAGGCCCAACTCCCAAGTAGTCCACTACTCAACCAACATATAGGTCTATTATGGTTCCGAAACTATGTTTCTCATTATGATTCCGAGCAAAAGTTCATTTTCGAAAATACAAGTGTTCATTTTCATACATTTGAAAAATGAATATTTTACATGTTGAGATAAACATTTTTAATTTCGAAAATGAATATTTACTCGAGACCATGATTAGAACCATGATCCCGTGACCATAGTAGAATTTACGTTCAACCAACCAAAGATTCCCTCTAATTTATAAACCAAATTGACTTTATAAAAATGATAGTGAGATAAGAGAAAGCCCTTTATTAAAATCTACTGTATTTTATTCCTCCCTTTTTTTATAAAAACAAAGCATTCATCTCTCACAAATCGTSTATTCCCTACTGCTATGGCCAAGCTATTCACCGGCATTTCCAAATTCTCTCTCCTAGCTTTTTCCGCCACCGCCGCATACTCCGTCGTCTCTCATCATCTTTCTCATAAGTACTTGATTGGTTAGTTCTCTTTTCTTTTACTTAATTTCGTCAATTTTGTGATCTTGTGGTCTTCATTTTCGGATTTGTGACCAAATTCATCACTTCTTTTAGTTTGCGATTCTCGAATTTAATTWCTCATTGAATGTTTTGCTAAATTAGTAGAATTTTGTTGTTGATTGACTGAATTAGACAACTTTGGATTGTTTTTTGGGAATGAAAAGTGTTTGGTGATGTTTGAATTCCTTGRATTGCTTCGTTATTTATGTAAGTTTAAGTATCTTAATAAATTAAACTTTTTTATATTCGTATGAATGATGTGATCTTCACAAAATTGTACTGTAGTTTTCAAATTGGGGCTTTAAAACGTAACTTCCATGAGGGTACTTTGCATTRGAGGCTTCATTTATTACGAAAGGAGAACAGGATTTTTGAAAACATATTCCATTGTTTGTTTGAACTGGAAAAACTAATGGAGAAAAGAAACTTGAGAATATAAAGAAAAGGAAGGATGGAAAGGGAGAGCAAGCGGAAGTGAGGAGAAGAGTGGAAAATGTGTCATGTCCTGTTTTGAATGGAAAATTGATTTTCCTTTTCTAAAGCGCAATTTTCCACTTGTAGTGTGTTTCTCCCTCTAACAAAACAAACAAGGAAAATGGAAAGGTGATGGAATATCATTTTCCAAGGAAATGTTTTTCTTCAAGGCTCCGTTTGGTTGGGCTTAAAACATTTTCAATGTAATATGATTTTCAAGTAAAACAATTTACGATGAAAATCAATTTTGATGAAAACAATTTTTCGTTGTTTGGTTGTATGTAAAAAAAGTGATGGAAAATAGGGAAAATAAAGGGATCTAAAGAGGTGATAAGAAAGGAGTGTACAAAAGAAGGGAAGAAAATAGTTTTRCTTTCATTTTGAAAGGAAAACAGTTTTCCATGATTGTGAGGGAAATTTACACCCACAAAAAATGGTTTTACATCTTTTGTCTACCAAATAATGTAAAATTAGAGAAAGGAAGAAAACACTTTTCATGTAAAATGTTTTACACCCTACCAAACGGAGCCTAAATCAATCATAGCCCAAATGAAGAACCTGATAGCAATGATACCTTAGCTCCTTGTTCATCTTTATAAGAGCACCAACTCAAGAGATTCACGAGCTCCTTGTTGTCGAATCGATTTTCATGTTAGTTTTCTTTAGGAGAAGAAGATCACGTAATCGTTCCTTTGGGTTGGGTCGGACAAGCTATCATTTGAACCAAGGTGGAGTTGTGCTCCTTTGTGTTATTTTATGGTGGATGTTCAGCTATTTTGTGATGCTACAACTTTGTTTCGCGATTTATGCAATTTAGATGGTTTGTTATTGAGTTCATGTAGCCGACCCCACTCATGAGATTAAAACTTCATTGTTTGATTGTTATCAAGCTCAATGACATGTKTGTTGCTAAAAAGTTACTTAATTGGAACGGTCCAATTTACATATCTGTTGTTGTCAATGCTATGAATTGATATCCTTTTCTTCACTCTTTGCARTACCAGGTCTTTGAAATAACAGGAACTATGGGGGAAGTGATTGACTTAACCGGTGATGGTGGTGTTTTGAAGACTATTTTAAGACGGTCAAAGGATAATGCTGTTGGCCCAACGGATGAACTTCCGGTGGTGGATGGTTTGTTATTATTCAAAAACTCTTTTAGTTTCTGAATTAATGCTAGTTCTTGTGTGTATCAGAGTGGTTCTATGGCTTTTTAGACTTTTAGTCCTTTGAGCTTCATCTTCTCTTTGGAAGACTGTATTATAAGCTATAAAAGATAAATATTGGTTTACTTATTTAATTTATAGGACACTATGAGAGATGAGTCATGTGGTGCTTGAATAGTCCAACAATCTTTCTTTTGTGAGTGGCCTGATGTGGTGCTGCCTAGAGATGATAATGTTTTAAATTTGTATCACCTTGGAGTTGGACAAACACAACACAAACTAGTGTCTACTAGCAATCACAAACACAACACAAACTACTGTCTACTACCATCTTATGGCACTCTTTACTTTCTTTGAACCTATATTAGAAGTTTTTTGTAAGGGCGGGAAATAATAATGGCTCATGAAGTCATTCAGATAGCTCATGCCACAAGGACTTATATACTTTGGTCTCACTTGCCTCTTTTGGAGCTGCGGCTGGCAGTAATTTTTCCTATCATTGTGTTACTTCAGTACCTGTGCAATATTTAACTATATACTAATATCAWTGTGTGGGATTAGTCTGATAATGATTAATTTTTCTACGGAAAATCATCACTCTGTAGTGTACACATATTTTTTCTCCTCCATAGTTGTGGATTTGTGGTCCATATATAGCCCTTTTCAATCGACACTCCTTTGGTTTTCTTGGTTGTGTAATTAATGGGTAATAATTAGTATCTCTCGGGACAGCTTATTTACCTAAAATGCCACGGGAGACACTACTTGTGCTCTTAATTAATCATGAAGAATACCTTAAGCCTCCCTTGATAATTTCACCGGTTTGATGAGCTTGAGTATCTAGGCTCCGTTTGGTAGATCATAAAACATTTTCCATGAAAAATGTTTTTCCCCCTATTCCAATTTTACATCTTTTGGTATACAAAGGAGGGTAAAACTATTTTCCTTCCAAAAAATGAAAGGAAAACTATTTTCCTTCCAAAATGAAAGGAAAACTATTTTCCTTCCATCTCTTGTACTCTCCTCTCTCGGTGCCACCTTGCATCCACTTCATTTTCTCTATTTTCCGTCAGTTTTTTTTACATGCAACCAAACAACGGAAAATTGTTTTCCATCGAAAATATTTTCTATGAAAATCATTTTGCATTGAAAATATTTTACGCCCAACCAAACGGAACTCTAGTGTACTCAAAACTTTTCAATATAGCTCTTTTTTCATGAGGCATCGTAATTAGAACAAATTGAAGGATGGGTGGTATAGAAAGTGTGTATAGGCAGTGAACAGAATCTTCCACATATAATGCTTGTGCTATGTGTTATGTAATACGAATATGTAATTCACTCTTAGTTGTAGAATTATTCTGTGACATAATGGTTATTTTTCTTGGTGTGGCAGTTCATTATGAGGGCACTCTGGCTGAATCTGGTGAAGTCTTTGATAGTACCCATGAAGACAATACTATCTTCTCATTTGAGATAGGAAAGGGCATGGTGATCAAGGCATGGGATATTGCAGTCAAAACAATGAAGGTATTAACATCTAATTTGCCTCTTTCTAAGGCCTGATATAGCCATAATTCCAAAATCTTGTTATTTTAGGTTGGAGAATTAGCTAAGATTACTTGCAAGCCAGAGTATGCATATGGAAGTGCAGGTTCTCCCCCAGATATTCCTCCAGAGTATGCCACTGCCTCATGACTCTTTTCAATTGTAATGATTCTTGTTCAACCTGTAAATTTTACAATCGACAAGTTGTCAAGTCCTTTGATATAGCAATCTAACAAGTGCATTAACTGTCCGAAATGCTATGGCAAGCTTCTGCAAGCTTAACTGCATGAATTCATGATCCTCCTTTGACCCAGAGGCTGTGTAGAAAGCTTTAACCTAAGTACAATGAGAAATAAATTGATGGAATAATTTTTTTTGTTTTTGTTTTGTATGAGAGTGGTTGGTGAATCAGTGGACAGGGATGGGCTTTCTGTTGAAATTCATGACTGTACTCTCTTCAACATCATCTGCTTGTTTGTACTTTTTTTTTTAAATAAAAAAYACTTCGGCGTCCACCTGATTATAGATTCTTKCGGCCATGTTTTACAATGTAGTGCAACCCTTGTATTTGAGGTCGAGTTGGTGGCCTGCCGACCGAGGAAGGGTATGAGTGCTGGTGGTGCCGCAGATGAGAAGGCGAGGCTCGAGTAAGTTGCTAATGCATATAATTCGATTTTTCATCTTCTGCCCATGTCTTTCAATTGCTCATCACTCTCTGTTTCGTGAAACAAAACTAGTGAGTTGAGAAAGCAGAGAGAACTTGCTGCTGCAGCGAAGGAAGAAGAGAAGAAGAAGCGAGAAGAAGCTAAAGCAGCYGCAGCTGCTCGTATTCAGGCCAAGCTAGATGCAAAGAAAGGACAGGGGAAAGGGAAGGGGAAAGCAAAATAGGTGCTGATTCTGGCCTTTTAAAACCCTTTTTCAGACTTGTAGGAAGTAGGAACAAATTACAGTGGTGCTTCGWACCATTAGCTGCTCCAATAATACCATATTTGRTAGCAAGTGCATCAAAACAGTGTGAGATAATGTAAGTTATGTTCCTTGGTTTGAACAATAGATTTGTGTGCCTCTMAAATAATGTACTGTATGATATTCGTAGTGTATTGCATCCTTTACATGGAGTAATTATACAGGCAAAATTAAATGYAAATACAGGGAAAATTGGAAAAAWTTTCAAAACCGTAATTTCTACTCTTACTTCGCCGCTCTTRCCTCTATAGGWCAATGTAGAAAAAGAGTGGCACAGGTACAGGAATTGAAAGCAGAGAGTAAATCAGGCGATAAATCAATTTGTAGATGTTTTTTGAAGCACATTTAGCACTTTGGGAGATCAGATGGTGGTGGTAACAGCTTCTGATGAGGCAGCTTTCCTTCATTAACAACCCACGCCGTTTTCAAGCCCCAGGTTGTGTGAACTTCCAAATGACAATGCATGAACCATACACCTATATAGATTAGCAAACCATGCATAAATGTTAGCATCTTTACGAAATTTCTGTATTTATGCAAGTTTATGTATGGATGTTGAGATACCTGGATTGTCTGCAAGGAAACGAATGGCAACCCACCCACCGGAAGGAACACCGACTGTATTCCTCTCAACAGGGTCAACAAGATTGTACTTAGCCGGGTCTTTCTTGGAATCAAAGTTTCCGAACCCTTGTCCAACCACGAAAAAGTTAAACCCGTGGAGATGGAGAGGGTGACTCTCTGCCCCCAGGATGCTAGTGTCTTGCATCACCAACTCGACACTMGTGTTYAARGGAAGCACKACGACCTTTGTCCCATTCATCACCATCGTGTTATTGGGTGGTGTYCCAGTGTAGTTGAARGGGATTAGCGGTGAAGTAGGGAGACTAGTTGTCAAAACCCCATTTGATTGGTGTAAGAAGTGTGATTGAAGGAGAGCTGTAGTAGGCATGACAAAGGAGACATTGTTAACTGAAGCAGCAAACATTGTTTTATTGGAGGGACCTTGACACGTATGGTTTTTAGGGCATGGGTTAGTTCCTAAACCAACTGTAAAGAAGAAATGCTTGTCAACTCGTTTCMGTACATTGGCTGGGTACTTGGCGTTTGCCAGGCTTCTAAGTTTGTTAGTGAAGTTGGTAACAAAGGATGTGTCTCTTAGAGCTGGAAGTGTGGGCTTAAGGAGAGGAAGTTTCTTCATCGAAGCAGATGGTTTCGAGTGATGGTATTCGAGAATTCCAGCAACTGTAGAGTTGTCAAAGGTTCCGTTTCCTGTAACATATGGCCGAGCCATCATGAGGAACCTCGCATTGGGGTAATGGGATTTGGTCTTAAGTAGCACATTGGTGGTTTGCCCTGGGGTTATGATAATCGTATCTGTCTCAAAGGGCTTGACATAGACTGCATCAACATCCACCGTTGTGAGAGTGTGGTTGGCAATGCTAAAGAAGAGTTCATCATTAAGTGCCGCATTGATCAACCTAAGCAGATACGTTTTGCCAGGTTTTACCTTCAACTTGAAGGTGTCTACGCGTACAAAAGAAAGAAGTTAGTCCAACGGTAATTTTCAAAATTWTGTGTTTACAGAGCTTMCTAGCTTGTATGTACCTTTAGCCGAYCAGTTGTATAATGGCCCGGGAAGGCCATTGATGGTGTAGGCATCTGATACATTTGGACCACCTCCTGTTTGCAATGCTTGGGAAATGACTGCCTCYGGATCTGCGTTCCACCACTCGCCTGCATTTGCATACAATTTGTTTTAAAAAACATTCATAGAACGTCCTGAACTCTTTGCATGACATTGAAGGTGAAGCATTGCATGTAGCCAGTAGTGCAGTTAGAGATTGAAGCTTTACCAAAGATCAGAGGAACTTCTTTGTGAGGCCGGGGAAAAGGGTATGGAACACCGCGCTTAGGGAGAATAATGATAGGTCCGTAAAGWGTTGATCTGAGCCAAGAAATGTGGGCGTGCCACCAGAGAGTGCCTCTCTGTCCATCAATGGTGAAGTTGTATACATAAGTCTGTCCTGTTTGTATGGGGCATTGTGTTATATATGCTGGTCCGTCTGCCCATCCACTTCGCAGCTGCCTAATCCCATGCCTGCTCACACCGTCAATCCAGTAAGTATGATAATATTATTTGAAGTAACAACACATTTGAAGTATATATATGTAACTTGAAGTGGAACAAACCAGTGAATGCTAATATTGTTCTGGACATGATTCACAACTTTAATTATGAGTCGATCGCCTTCTCGAGCGACAATACGAGGCCCTGGGAATTGCCCGTTCACTGTCACAATGCTCTTTGTGTGGCATAATCTCGTCACATTTTGCATCTTGATCTGAAAATTACAGAGTACATATATTATTGTGAGTTGTGACAAGAATAGTAAGAGCATAATGTAGCTAATTAAAAATTTATAAGAAGACATGTTAGTTGCATTTTAGAAGCAACTGTAAAAGATTTTCAAGTACATCGAAGTTGTAATGCCTGGTAACCCGTGTGTCAGCTGCATGGACAACATTGRTGCAAAGCATGTAGCAGCAAATGCTAAAAAGGGCAATGATCAATATTTGAAAATTTGCCATATTTGGCAAAGTGAGTATCTAAGAGAGTAATAATAATTGGGAATGATGATGATGATGAAATTGATAATGGAACTTGAAAGTGATGATTGATGAGCTTATATAGGGTTTACATCAGATGATTAGGTGTGTAATAATATTTGGATATAATATTTTAGCACAGAACAATGGACCTATTTGTCTGTTACATTGTTGGTTTTAGAGTGATCCTAAAGTATATGATTAGCCTCTTAATTTTTTGATAATTGTTTGCAAATTATCCTCAATCTGATATTCTCACATTCTGATGCAGTATTTTAATTATCAGAATGAATTTAGACTTATTTTCCGTTCAATTCAGATCACTTTGTTATTTTTATGAATTCGTTTAAAAAAGCGATTGGTTTATGAGCATGAATTCAATTGTTGGTGTCTAGAATTGACAGAATGATAACCTGGAATTTGAATGTAGCAAACAGAAAAGCGTCACTTAGTGGGTACTCCTGTTCAAAGGGTTTCCTTGTAAACGTCTGCATGCATGGTTGTAAGGTCTATCTCATTCTCTGCTGCATAATGAGTGCATTACAATATACTGCTACTTCCTGCCCAAGGCATCTTAATTAAATTAAATAGGCTAAATAAAATATTATGGGGCGATTTCATTTATTGGTAATTATTAAAGAGTTTAARATAGGGTAATTGTAKGTGTCGATTTGATGCATATTATGAATGAAACCTTATTTCTGTCAAAAACAAAAAATAATATAGGGTAAATCGCTTATCGATTCGACAATGCAGTGGAAGTGTAATGTTATGTGGAGTACATACATAAACTCAACTTAAATTTGTTTCTGTATTACTGATGAATATGAATATGATCGTTTCAAAGTTAATTTGTTAATTATTAACTTATTATGATTGATGCAAGTATTTGTTGCATGCAGTTAAACTATGTGATGTGTCTATATTATACTTGTATTGATTGGTATATTTATCTTCTCATTATTGTGAAATTTTCTAATTAAGACTGTTTTAAATTAATTCGAGTACAAGAAGGAGGGTTCAAGATCATATGGCAAAGATTGGTCTACAAGGCCAGATGATTGTTGATCGTCTTTTAGGTATGAATTTAGGTATAAGAGGAAAACATATCATCTTCAACATTTATACCTAAGGGACTTGCTTATTATCAAGAACAACCTCGTTGCTCATAATTTCCATTGGTTATTGCTTGTCTACATAGAATAATTTTTATCGGGTTGGAAATTACCTCGCACGTCTCATTTACAATGGTTAAATAGGATTGGTATGTTTGGAAACTGCTAAACAATGACGATTAGACCTCAAATCAATGTACCCCCCTCTAAGTAGATCCTCTAGCTATCCTTAGTAATCTTGCTTTCTCTCCTAGACCTCACTTTCTTGATTGATGTGTAATTCACATTTCTGGCCATAAAATTGACATATCAGTGACCATTCTCGGTTTTTGCTAGAACTTCTCCCATACCTTAAGGGAGATGAGTGATGGCTCCTCGAAGAGTTTCAACCACAATTGACGAGCGTTTCAATGTTTTGTCATTTTGGTCGTTTGTGAACTTCGAAACCCCATCACATGTCCTAATTTTGACCCCAAATTTTGCAAGGCATCGTTATATGGTTGTGGGAATCAACTTTGGACTTTTTGACAATTTCAACAGAAATTGGTCCAAAAACCTCATTTTCGTGATGATAATCCACATTTTTGTCCCAAAAATCAACGTGCAATGACCCAATTCGATTTTGCCCAGAACTTCACCCACACCTTAAGAATGATGACGCATGGCTCCTCGCCAAGTTTCAGCCTCAAATGACGAGTGTTGTTTCTTCTACGAGCGTTTCGATTTTTTTTTAATTTGGTCATTTTTTCCTTCGAAACCCAATCATATTTCTTAGTTCGGGCTCCAAAATTTTATGTGGCATCGTTATATGTTGTAAAAATGAACTTAGAATTTTTGGCAATTTTGACAGATATTGGTCTGGAGATCTCATTTTTCGTGATATACATTCCACGTTAAATTTTTTGGCAATAAAATCAACGATTCGGTGACTTGGCTCGGGTTTTGCCCGAAACTTCTCCCACAAGTACACCTTGAGAGTTATGAGGGATGACTCCTCACCAACTTTATTTTATCATCAAATGACGAGTATTGTGCCTCTTACAAGCGTTTCGACGTTTTGTTAGTTCAGTCGTTTGCGGCTTTTGAAATCCCATCATATATCCTAGTTTTGCCCCCAAATTTTGTGTGGCATCGTTATATGGTTGTGGGAAACAAACATAGACTTTTAAAAAAAAATCGTAATAAATGAGTCCAAAGACCACATTTTCGTGATGTATAATCCACGTTTTTGGCCCTAAAATCGATGCTTCGGTGATGCGACTCAGTTTTGCCTAAAATTCCTCCCACAACTTAAGGGCGATGAGGATGGCTCCTCGTCAAGTCTCAATATCAAATGGTGCCTCTTACGAGCGTTTCGACGTTTTGTTAATTCGGGCATTTATGTCCTTTAAAACCCCATCATGTGTGTTTTTGCGTGGCATCGTTATTATATGGTTGTATAAACTAACCACAAACTTTTCGAGAATTTCGACTAAAATTGGTCTGAAGACCTAATTTTCGTGATATGTATAATAATTCACGTATTTTGTCCCAAAATCGATGCTTCAGTGAGCGTGCTAGGTTTTGCCTACAATTTCTCCTATACTTTAAGGGTGATGAGGGATGACTTCTACGAGCATTTTGTCAGTTCGATCGTTTGCGGCCTTCGAAACTCCATCATATGTTCTAGTTAAGCCCCAAATTTTGTGTGGCATCAATATATGGTTGTGGGAATCAACCTTAGACTTTTTCAACAATTTCGACATAAGTTGGTTTGGAAACCTCATTTTTCGTGATCTAATCCACATTTTTTGCCATAAAATCGACGTTTCGGTGGCCCGACTCGATTATGCCTACAATTTCTTTCCCACTTTAATGGTAAGTTTCAGTCTCAAATGACGAATGACGAGTGTTGTACCTCCTACAGGCGAAGGAAGCACAACACTCATCATTTGGGGATAAAACTTGCAAGTGGTCATTCCCCATAATGCTTAAACTGTTCGAGAAATTTTGGGCAAAACTCTTATATGATCACTTAATCAACTATTCGAAGGGTAAAAAACGTAGATTATAAACACTTTGTTTGAATTGACGTGCATTCTAAAGAAGTAACAATCAATATGTATGTAGTTGATTGCTTATCTTTCTTTTTCAATTCATATGTGTTTTTTATATATTTACAACCAAAATGTCATATGATCACCATAAACAATCCATCTATAACAACTTCGAAAAAGCATGCGATGATATAAGATGGTCACTAACCAATTGATTGTTGATGTAGTGGTGATTGAGACTACACTTGGTAAGTAGAACCTGGGTTCAATCCCCCGCAGCAATAATTGGGAGATGATTGGAACCTAACTACCCATAACTGATCTTCGAATTCAGATTAACCCAATATATATATACTATATAAGATGGTCACTAGCCTTGCAAGGTACCATTGGTACGGTTGTATAGTAAAATTTGTCGTCACTAGCTGATCACAAAATGCTATCTTTAGTTTCAATTTTATTAAGTATTTACTATTTAGTATGATATATATTATAACATGAAGTACGTGACATCATGATGCTGGCGATTAACTTATAAGCTTATGACAATTCATTGATAATGTAATGGATGATTTGATGATTTTGCTTTACGAGACTCAAAAAAATATAGAATATGAATTTCTGAAAGAAATTGTTCATTTGATTATTGTTCTTCACACAAGGATAAAATTGAATGTAAAAATTGTACAAAATGGAAAACTTCAAAAGAAAACTTTCTACTACATCTACTTGTGCACTCTTCTTGCAATGAAAATCAAATCCGAATAATCTCGCTCTTCGCTAGAGACTAGAGCCATTGCAGTCTTGCAGATAGTTTGATCAACACTTCGGAAGATCGGACGGTGGTGGCAGCAACTTTTGATTAGGCAGTTTCCCATTCTCAACAACCCAAGCTGTCTTCAACCCCCAAC
>SNQN01000260.1:74073-111043 GCA_008642245.1 Bassia scoparia
TCTCCTCTTCTAAGTAGATCCTCTAGCTATCCTTAGTAATCTCGCTTTCTCTCCTTGTCTGTAAATGCAGTTTGAATTGGTTTGGAGACCTCACTTTCTTGATTGATGTGTAATTCACATTTTGAGCCATAAAATTGACATATCAGTGACCACTCTCGGCTTTACTAGAACTTCTCCCATACCTCAAGGGTGATGAGGGATGACTCCTCGGCCTCCTCGTAGAGTTTCAACCACAATTGACAATCGTTTCAATGTTTTGTCATTTTGGTCCTAATATTGATCCCAAATTTTGCAAGGCATCGTTATATGGTTGTAGGAATCAACTTTGGATTTTTTGACAATTTCGACAGAAATTGGTCCAAAAACCTCATTTTCGTGATGATAATCCACATTTTTGTCCCTAAAATCAACGTGCAGTGACCCTATTCGATTTTACCCAGAACTTCACCCACACCTTAAGAATAATGATGCATGGCTCCTCGCCAAGCAAGTTTCAGCCTCAAATAACGAGTGTTGTGTTTTCTACGAGCGTTTCGACATTTTTTTAGTTTGGTCATTTTTGGCCTTCGAAACCCAGTCATATGTCTTAGTTTGGGCTCCAAATTTTACGTGACATCGTTATATGGTTGTGGAAATGAATCTAGACTTTTTGGCAATTTTGACAGAAATTGGTCTGGAGATCTCATTTTTCATGATATATAATCCACGTTTTTTGACAATAAAATCTACGATTCAGTGACTTGGCTCGGGTTTTGCCTGAAACTTCTCCCACAAGTACACCTTGAGAGTTATGAGGGATGACTCCTCACCAAGCTTTAACATCAAATGGCGAGTATTGTGCCTCTTATAAGCGTTTCGATATTTTGTTAGTTCAGTCGTTTGCGGCCTTTGAAATCCCATCATATATCCTAGTTTTGCCCCCAAATTTTGTGTGGCATCGTTATATGGTTGTGGGAAACAAACATAGACATTTCAGAAAATTCAACATAAATGAGTTCAAAGACCACATTTTCGTGATGTATAATCCACGTTTTTGGCCCTAAAATCGATGCTTCGGTGATGCGACTCAATTTTGCCTAAAATTTCTCCCACACCTTTAAGCTAAGGGCGATGAGGATGGCTCCTCGTCAAGTCTCAACATCAAATGAAGACTGTTGTGCCTCTTATGCATTTCGACGTTTTGTTAGTTCGAGCGTTTACGTCCTTTAAAACCCCATCATGTGTCCTAGATTTTGCGTGGCATCGTTATTATATATATGGTTGTATAAACTAACCATAGACTTTTCGAGAATTTCGACTAAAATTGGTCTGAAGACCTAATTTTCGCGATATGTATAATAATCCACGTATTTTGTCCTGAAATCGATGCTTCGGTGAACATGCTAGGTTTTGCCTACAATTTCTCCAACACTTTAAGGGTGATGAAAGATGACTTCTACGAGCATTTTGTCAATTCGATCGTTTGCTGTCTTCGAAACTCCATCATATGTTCTAGTTTAAGCCTCAAATTTTGTGTGGTACAGTGTCATTATATGGTTGTGGGAATCAACCTTAGTCTTTTTCTACAATTTTGACACATAAGCTGGTTCGAAAACCTCATTTTCGTGATCTAATCCACATTTTCTGCCATAAAATCTATGTTTCGGTGACCTAACTCGATTGTGCCTACAATTTCTTTCCCACCCTAATGTTCTTGTCGGAAGGGCTGGCTGGGCTACAGATAAGATTTCATTCTTTATTCCCCTATAATATGTAATAGTAGTTCTAATCCATCTAGCAATAAAGTATTTTTTTTCTTTCTCAAGCCTGTTTGTTTGAAAGCATGTGAGAAAGCCTAAGCCATTTTAAGCTTCTTCTCCGTTATCTGGGAAGGCTAACAAAATGGGGTAGATTTCTTTCCTAAGTTTCAGTCTCAAATGACGAATGACGAGTGTTGTATCTCTTACAGGCAAAGGAGGCACAACACTCATCATTTGAAAATAAAACTTGGCAAGTGTTCATTCCCCATAATGCTTAAACTGTTCGAGAAATTTTGGGCAAAACTCTTATGATCACTGAATCGACGATTAGAAGGGTAAAAAACATAGATTATAAACACTTTGTTTGAATTGACGTGCATTCTAAAGAAGTAACAATCAATATGTATGTAGTTGATTGCTTATCTGTCTTTTTCAATTCATCTATGTTTTTTTTTATATATTTACAACCAAAATGTCATATGATCACCATAAATAATCCATCTATAACAACTCCGAAAAAAGCATGCAATGATATAAGATGGTCACTAACCAATTGATTGTTGGTGTAATGGTGATTAGGACTACACTTGATAGGGAGAACCTGAGTTCGATCCCCCGCATCAACAATTGGAAGAGAACTAGAACCTAATCACCCAGAATTGATTCTCGAATCCGAATTAACTCAATAGATTGAACCGGGTGGTACAACAAAAAAAAAATATATAAGATGGTCAGTTGGTCACTAGCCTTGCAAGGTACCATTGGTACGGTTGTATAGTAAAATTTGTCGTCACTAGTTGATCACAAAATGCTATCTCTAATTTCAATTTTATTAATTATTTACTATTTAGTATGATATTATAACATGAAGTACGTGACATCATGATGCTGGTGACTAAATTATAAGCTTATGACAATTCATTGATAATGTAATGGATGATTTGATGATTTTGCTTTACGAGACTCAAAAAAATATATAATATGAATTTCTGAAAGAAATTGTTCATTTGATTATTGTTCTTCACACAAGGATAAAATTGAATGTAAAAATTGTACAAAATGGAAAACTTCAAAAGAAAACTTTCTGCTACATCTACTTGCATTGTGCACTCTTCTTGCAATGAAAATCAAATCTGAATAATCTCGCTCTTCGCTAGAGACTAGAGCCATTGCAGTCTTGCAGATAGTTTGATCAGCACTTCGGAAGATCGGACGGCGGTGGCAGCAACTTTTGATTAGGCAGTTTCCCATTCTCAACAACCCAAGCTGTCTTCAACCCCCAACTAGTGTGAACTTCCAAATGGCAGTGCATAAACCACACTCCTGAAAAACGTTACATAATYCATGTATAAGTCAATCACATACTAAAATAATGTTATTAATAGAAATAATAATACTCCATTCATATTCTAGTGTATTTGGGATTGGGATTCACTAGAGGGGTAGATTTCCCCGAATCTAAACCATTGAAAAAAATCCAATGGTTGTCATCAAATACAATGAGTGCGAGGCATATAAATGAAAAGAAAACAAAATGAACTAAATGTAGGGAAATCTACCCATAAAGTTCTTTGGGAACTCTAGGTGATCCGAATCCGTGTATTTGTGTACGTAATGAATACACACATACACAGTATATATATGGTACGTTACCTGGATTGTCTGCTAGGAATCGAATCGCAACCCACCCGCCAGAAGGCACACCGACTGTGTTCCTCTCAACCGGGTCAACAAGATTGTACTTAGCCGGATCTTTCTTGGGATCAAAGTTACCGAACCCTTGACCAACTACGAAAAAATTGAACCCGTGCAAATGAAGTGGATGGCTCTCTACTCCAAGAATGCTAGTGTCTTGCATCACCAACTCGACACTGGTGTTAAACGGGASCACCACCACCTTTGTCCCGTCMATCACCATCGTGTTGTTGGGTGGTGTYCCGGTGTAGTTGAATGGGATTAGCGGCGAGGTGGGGAGGCTAGTTGTCAACACRCCGTTTGATTGGTGTAAAAAGTGCGATTCAAGGAGGGCTTTAGTAGGCATGACAAACGAAACATTGTTAACTGAAGCAGCAAACATTGTTTTATTCGAGGGACCTTGACATGTGTGATTTTTAGGGCATGGGTTAGTTCCTAACCCTACTGTGAAGAAGAAGTGTTTGTCAACTTGTTGTGGTACATTTGCCGGGTACTTGGCGTTTGCTAGGCTTCTAAGTTTGTTAGTGAAGTTGGTGACAAAAGATGTGTCTCTTAGGGCTGGAAGTGTGGGCTTAAAGAGAGGAAGATTCTTCATCGAAGTTGTTGGTTTCGAGTGATGATATTCGAGGATTCCAGCAACGGTAGAGTTGTCAAAGGTGCCGTTCCCTGTAACATATGGCCTAGCCATCATGAGGAACGTCGCATCAGGGTTGTATGGTTTCGTCTTAAGAAGGACGTTGGTGGTTTGCCCCGGAGCAATGACGATAGTATCGGTCTCAAAGGGCTTGACATAGACGGCGTCAACATCCACCGTTGTGAGAGTGTGGTTGGCAATGCTAAAGAAGAGTTCGTCATTCAGTGCAGCGTTGATCAACCTTAGGAGATATGTTTTTCCTGGTTTTACGCTCAGCTTGAAGGTGTCTAAACATACAATAATAGAAACAGATTAATTAGTCTAAGAGATTATGATCAAATATCAAATATGTATAATTTTGCTACTAACTTAATTGCATCATTGCATGTACTTACCTTTGGCCGAGCAATTGTATAATAGTCCAGGGAGGCCGTTGATGGTATAGGCATCCGATACATTTGGACCGCCTCCTGTCTTTAGTGCTTGTGCTATGACTGCCTCTGGATCTGCGTTCCACCACTCGCCTGCAATCAAGTACATATATATCAATCAAGCACGGAAAGTTTCCAGTCCATATCCTATATATTTGGATTTAAAAGGGACATATAGTGTCAAATTGGAGAATATTTAAAACTTTAGTTCATATTTCACATGAATAACTTCAACTCCTATGGAGGAGAAATCGCTGCAATTAGATTGTCTTAAACTACTAGAGTTACATGACATTAAGAAGGTTGGCAACTTGGAATATATAGCACGTAGTAGTACATGACTTAGCTAGAAGCATTACCAAAAATAAGAGGAACTTCCTTGTAGGGATGGGGAAAAGGGTATGGGACACCGCGCTTAGGGAGTATAATGATAGGACCGTAAAGGGTTGATCGGAGCCAAGAAATGTGAGCGTGCCACCATAGGGTGCCTCTCTGCCCTACAATGGTGAAGTTGTACACATAAGTCTGCCCGGTTTGTATGGGACATTGTGTTATATATGCCGGTCCATCTGCCCATCCACTTCGCAACTGTCTGATTCCATGCCTGTTAAGACAATCACATTAATCATAAAAAAAATTAAGAGATAATCACTAGTGCTAATTAATAATCTCACAATTGTATTATTTCCTACACAAGAAAAATTCTTGTTGATATTACAAAGTAATTAATGAAGCATTTAAAAATGGAAGGTTTTTTTACCAATGGATGGTGATATTGTTTTGGACATGGTTGACAACTTTGATGACCAGACGATCACCCTCTCGAGCAACGATACGAGGGCCTGGAAACTGGCCGTTAACAGTCACCACGCTTTTGGTGTGGCACAATCTTGTAACATTTTGCAGCTTGATCTACAAACACATACAAAAAACTATGGTCAAGCTAAGGTTACAGAATAATGTTTCATATACCTAATTAGTATAATATAAGATCAAAAAATATAACAAAATAAATATCAAATTCTATGGTATCTTAAATGAAAAGAATTTACATCAAACTTGTAATGCCTAGTGATGCCAGTGTCAGCTGCATCAACAACGGTGTTGGAAAGAGTTGTGCATGCAATAATGCCGAAAAGGGCAGCGAACACTATTGTTGAAGGCGCCATTTTCGGCGAAATGAGAAGCTAAGAAGAGAGATCGATTGATGTGTAAGAGTGATGATAGCACCAACTTGAGTATGATTTAGGAACTTGCAAGAAGAGGAGCTTATATAGGGTGTACGATGCATTAGACAATTAGGTGAGGGAGAAAAAGAAATGGTTGTAAAGGTTCCAACACGTACAACGAAACTTTTTTAAAATGTTTGTTAGAATGTTGGTTTTAGAGTGATCTCAAAGTATAACGTTTCTCTTAAGTTGTGTTAATTACAGATTTGTTATGTTGTTTTAGATAATTATGTATATATGTTAATCTTCCAAGAATATTAGGCATATACTACACGCATTTGTATTGACCCTTTTGACTTATCCCAAAAAATATTATGAGCCAATGAGCCATGTATTGAATGCTTATTCATAGCCCTAAATGTTGCATATAATGTCACCCGTGTTTTAGTGGATAATCAATTCATTATATCTCAATGAAGTAACATACATAAGTTACAATAATTAGGTATAGTATTGTTGAATTTTATCGACTTTAATTTGTAATCCCAAACAAAAAGTAATATTACATGTACATGTGGCTTAGAATTTCTGGTGATGATGTGATATTTCTAAAAAGTTTCATGATAAATATACTTCAATACGTATATACAATTAACTTCTTTTTTTTTTACCTTCATTCTAAACTTCATTACAATTCGCTTTTCACAAATCACAACTTACAAGTAAAAAACGAAAATGCATGTTACACGGAATAAATAAGATATTTATTCAAAATTTTGAAAGTGATAAGAGATTAGTAGGGGCATTAACCCTGCTTTTTTTTCCACCTAATAAAGTAATGTTTATTTCCTAGCTAAATCAAATCAAAACAAACATAGAAATCGTAGAACTTAAATAAATTAGAGGGAGATAAGTGATAGTATAAGGTAGGAGCATACAACTGGTATTGTATTGCTTGGAATGCATGAAAAAAACACAAAAGGCGTCACTTGAAGGGTACTTCTGTTGTTGTTGAAGGCTTTCCTTAGCTTAATGAACGCATGCATGATATATATGCATGGTTGATAAGTCTACGTCCGTAAAATGAGTGCATTACAAAATACTGTTACTTCACCACCTATGCGTTTAGGGTTAAATCCATTTATCGCCAAATTAGAACAAAACTCGTCATTAATTGAAGCATTAGTCGCATAATTAGTAGTCCATATATATATATGAATTGCTAAACGAAATCCGCTTTTACTGGAATCAAAGTGCACTATTCTATTATTGTTTATCTATTTTTATTCTACTATGCATTTTGATTTGTGAATGTTGTATATACACACTTTGGTAGGATTTTTTTTTTCCCATTAGACGTTATCTAATAATCATAGTGTTGTAGAGGGTGTGTGCAAAAAGTTAACTACACATAATGAAATAAATGATAAATCCCATGGACCCAAATTTATAATTTTCCCCTCGACCGATCGATATACATTACAATTTATTAATGCTTAAAATATGTACACAACATAATTTTTATTTCTTAAACAGGGCCCATAAAATCTTGAAGATGTGCCTGCATAAAACATTGGTGACATGATATTAATTAGGGTTTTTTGTCACTAACCATCTTTTATAAGGGTGACTTTGTCACAAACCATCTTTTCTAAACGAAATTGTCATAAACCATCTTTTGTGATATAAGTGGTTGTTGACCACCATCTTATGGCCGGATTCCGACGTTGACCCATTAAAATTCTTTTTTTTTTTGTTTTGTTTTTTTTCGACATTTAACCCCCCCTTGCTTAACCCTTCAGTTCCCTTATTCCCTTAATCCTTTACTCTCTTATTCATCTCCAATATTCCATTTCTACAAATCCACTGTTCCACTGTTCATCCATAAATKAKCTCAAGAAATTTGATTGCACTGTTCAACATTAAATATGGGTAAGTCACTGTTCTTCAATTTAATTGTTTTGTTGGTCACTGTCCATCATTTACTTTCACTGCTCCTCTGTTCTATCTCGTTGCTCTAATTTCTTCTCAAAAAAGTTGGAATTTCGCAGCAAAAATTAATCAAACACTCGTAATGGTCGATTCTCTTCTGGTACTGCTAGAAAAAGATTTAAAATATCTTCAACTCTTAATCAAATATCTTCTGGTACAATGAATACAACATCAACACCACACACCATATGCAATTCCGATGCTTTCTTAATATTGGGAGGGGGGGGGGAGGGTTTAAATGTCGACAATGAAGGGTTAAGGGGGTTAAATTTCGAAAAAAACAAAAAAAAAATTAATGGGTCACGTGAGGCGCACGTGCGGGTCAACGCCGGAATCCGGCCATAAGATGGTGGTCAACAACCACTTATATCACAAAAGATGGTTTATGACAATTTCATTTAGAAAAGATGGTTTGTGACAAAGTCACCCTTATAAAAGATGGTTAGTGACAAAAAACCCTATTAATTACTAACCATAACATGAAATTTATAAATTAAATTAGCATCATTAGGTATTTAGGTTCAGGACCACTTGATTCATATTTGTCAAACCAAGTAAAATATGTACTTCTTAATTTCTTATAATGAATTATTCCGTACTAAATAATACCTCGACTAATACTCTGGAGCAAGTAATATCGATTTATAAAGGTGTATAAATATGATGAGAAAAAGTTTAAAAAAATTAATAAAATTTTTGGTATTAAACATAGAAAAAGAAGAGAAAAGTTGGGTAGACAATTTTAGATCCATGTACTTTATTTCACTCTCAAAAGTAAATGTGGGAAATTATTCAATAAACATTGGTAAATGAAGATGGAATATGAAGAGTTTCCTTGATAGTAGGAAATAAGTTTTTTTTTTTTAATTTCAAGTAGTGTTGGGAGGAAAATGCATGAAAGTTAGTTTAATAGGGAAAATATAGATCGATAATGAGGATTGCTTTAATATAGATATCTAGATAGATTGTTTTTTTCATTGGACTTGAGAAATCATACAAAATATTACCCAAATCCTATGAAATTGAACTGTTTGTATGTAAAATATTATAATTTCTCCATTTTATTTTAGTTGCACCAAAAGGTATTATTTATGTGATATAAAATATTCATGATATAATCACCTAACTTCTATGCTATAAACTATGTTTTAAATGTAAATTTTATGTTCTTTTAAAAGAGAAATACTTAATTGCAAGAATGGTTATAAAGTGGTCTATCATGTTGCTAGTTTCCCTCCTTTTAAAATTGAAAATTTTCTCCATATACTCTTGAGACATGGTTTAATAACTCATATGCCCCTCAATTTAATGAAAACCCCCTTCACTTTTACTCCAAATTCTCGAAATTTGAGAAAATCGAACCCTAAACTCTAGGTTTTGATCGCAATTCGTCACAATGCAAACTCAAACCCAAAATTACTCCTTTTGTTCAAAAGTAAGAACTCTAAATTTGGGGAAAGTGTTCAATTCAAATCGCAAGTATTAAACCAACTCTTGTTTGCGCACTTTTTTTTATTTGCTTTTGCGAAGATCTTTTTGTTCGAAATAGTTTTTTGGGAAGAATTAATCAAAGGATTAAAGAAAAAGGTAGAATAAGAGTTAATTGGATGGCAAAGTAACTGAGTTAACCCTTTCGTCATCATTATGGGCACGTGAGCTATTAGAGGCTAGCCTGAGGGATACACGAGGTATTTCTGAAAGTGGATTACTATTCGAAGTCCACTTTTACTAGAATCAAAGTCCACATTTCGTGTGAACTTTCTGTATTACCCTTGCTCCCAACATATACCCACCACCACCAAGCCACCTTGCAATCATCGTCTTGACCCCATGCCACGCCTGCGACCACCCCACCCCACGCCTACAACCCCCCACCCAACCATCCCACCTCAACCACCAAGCAAAGTAGGACTTCGTATTTTTTTTTAAAAAAGGCCATAGACGCTTGACCATGGCGACGCGACCATAGTCCTCGCACCTAGGCTAGGCGACAACACCATGGTGTTGTCGCCTAGCCTAGGCGCCAGGACCATGGTTGCGTCGCCATCGCCAAGTGTGAGTATTAATCAAAGTCCACAAAAAAAAAAAAAAAAAAAAAAAAAAAAAAAAACAACGCCTATATTGTACAACCCTCCCTTACATGATGATATAATGGGCAGCAAAAATCAAAGAATTTGTTTTTTTTAGATAAATAAAGATAATACTCCCTCCGTTTTTTTAGTTGTTCCAGTTTCTTTTTTGGGCCGTTTTTAAATAGATGTTCCAAATCAATCTAAAAATAACTTTTTTACCTACTTTATTTACACTAACATTAATGAATTACTTATTTTCTAAAGTCAACTTTCATTATTTTACTCAATCTATTCACCCAAAATAACTATTTCCCATAAAATTTCATTCACACATTTACTCTTTTACCTAACTTATTCAACTTTTTACCCAACTTACTCAACTATTTTATTCAACTCAATCAACTCTTAAAAACCGTTTCAAAATGGTATGGAACATCTAAAAAAACGGAGGGAGTATAATTTAAAAAAACAAAACTAAAACATTGTGTGAAAAATTAGTGGGGGGTTGTATATTGTTAGATAGAGGGAGATTGTATAGAATAATTTGCCCAACGCCTGGCCTAGGCGTCGGGCCCATGGTGGCTGCGCCTAGCCCAGGCATGGCTGCCATGGGCCCAACGTCTGGCCTAGGCGTCGGGCCCATGATGGTTGCGCCTGGCTCAGGCATGACTGCCATAGACCTGACGCCTAAGTCAGACGTTGGGTTGTTGTTGTATTGCTTCGGATGGTTCGCGTTGGTTAGCATCGGATCGTTGGAGTGGTGGTCATCAACTTCCGGTGGTTGTTGATAATGGTAGTGGGCCTTGGTAGTTAGGGAGGTGGAGTAGGGAAATGGTGGTGGTGGTGGTGGTTAGGGAGATGGAGTAGTGGAAGGACGTATTCAGAAGTTCACATAAAATATGGATTTCGATTCCAGTAAAAGCGAACTTCATTTAGCAATCTAGTTCCTAAAACCTAAAAAGTATATTAGCTATTAAGTTATACCTCAGGGGTATGTAAGACAATTTCCATTTAAACTTTAAACAAAAGTGAAGTTATTTTTTTTAACATAAAACATTAATACCTCATGAAATTGGTTAGAAGAATAGTCTAGTAACTCTAGTTCCTATATCTCAACCTGATACTCGACCATATGACTAGTATAATTTCAAGTTAATGAAAGATCCGAGAGCATCTAGTGTCCACTGTCTAGTTGCATGAATCTGCAAATATTAAACGAGCTAAATTTACATTCACGCGAAGGCTTGCAGGCCAAGAGACTTTGGTGCGAATCGCCTTCGTAATCCAGGAAAGAATGAAAAACACATTGTTAGTCCAAGTTAGACTATCTCCATCTTTAACAATTTTAATCCTAACTCAAACTTATCTTCACTCAGCCTCACTGTTAATTAATTACCATGTATGATGTACCGAACACGTCTTCATACTCGTCAAAGGTTGAATTTTCTAACATATTCGCCACATTCCAACAAACTTAAGCTGCATTATCAATTAACAATACTGTGACCTTACACTACTGAGAACTCACTAAGGATCATATACAAGCGAAAGAGAACATCATCAGCTTCGCACCTTCACATGAATGCATGGACATCTGACTAAGATCTAGATTCTAGATCAATATAACAATGTCAACAAGGAATATTGATGATTTGATGATATCACATTTTAAACCATGTAAGATGCATCTTCGTGACCATCACCACGCCAACCAGTCCCGATCTTAAATTTACACACGGGGCATGTTCCCTGCTGCCTAAGCCATGGATCGATGCAATTGGCATGATACTGCATGGAAAAAGAAATTTCTGATTAAGATTGCTGATCGTACTAATGGTCAGAGAAATACATAAATGAGTGAACTACATGCATCTCCACATGTTATCAAAAAAACTCCAAGTACACCGGATGTACTCAAGACTTTGTCCATGCGTTTAAGTTGAGAAAACCACCAATAAAGCTCACCTGGTGCAAGCATGGCAAGCTACGAATGACTTCTCCGACATTTACTTGCTCCAAGCATACACTGCATGTCAGATCATCTTCTGAGCTGCCCTTCGAGCTTCCAATATTAATAGAAATGTCCTGCTGCTTCAGCTTTTAGACAAGGTATCCAACAAAACTTATCAATCAGATTTGAGACTTGAGAAACATAAAGTTTTTCAAAAACTTCGAACTCCTCCTACGCTTGACTTTGTTATTTTCACTATAATATTCAATAAGAAAGAAAAGAAAGGGCAATATCCACAACTTTGACCTCGTAATTTCGTAAAGCCCCAAATCTTAAAGAATCACATTATTAAGAGACAAGGGTATCCAGGTTCTAAATCTAAGCAGCAAAGCTTTCAATCTCATGTCAAGGACGAAATATTGAACAGAAATTTTACAAAATGCTGGAATTAAAAAAAACAAAGGCAGTGCCATAATTGTCATGCTCCAAAAGACAAATTGCTTAATATGGAAGAGCAGCTTAGTCATTACAAATCAAACCTAAAAAAAACAATGACACTTTTTGAGTGATTTACAAATCAAACCATATTTGACCAGACTCCTTTTCAATATGAATGCATCAAAAAAAATAATTAGACAAGGACATTATCCCAAATCCCCATGAAGGATGAGGCAGAGACTTGAAGTAATGTTAACATATTGGTTCATTTGCACTAAATATGATAAAATGACAGGTCATCTTTTTTTCAGAATTCATTTCTTTCTAAATGGCCATTTTTCTATCACCTTAGACCATAACAATCTACAATGACTTGGCACTTTAAGCAGTTACTTATCAATTGCATCTGAAAGGAACTTCAAAGCACAATTGCCTTTCGGCATGACAACATTCATGAAACAAAATATCCTACAAAAACAACCTCCCATCACACCCGTGTCTGTCTTTGTCTTCAAGTAAAACACACCAGACAGCAAAGACTATACCAAAAGAAATGATGAAAAATGATTAACAATAATCAGTGATTCAGTGCTGGGCAACTGAGTTGTTAAATACTGTGTCAGAAATTAACTTGAAAAATAACAGTCCCCGTGCATAATGGTGAACTATGGTAACTCGTCTGGTGTATTAACATTCATTCCAAATTTCCAAGCACCAAAGCAAAACACAAGAATAGCTTTTCAGACCTCCACACCAAGACTTGTCACCCAAACTCTTAAACTAGAGCGCCTACAAAGTTCCATGCCTTCCATCATTTCAAATCCTATGATCCCATTCGTTAATAATTTATGTCAATTGTCAATATATCAGATACTAAAATAGCAAAAGCCCAGCATTACCTAGAGCACAAATATTCTACTGAATGAGCTAAAGAAGGATAGATGGATAGGTGATCAAGGATTTTTGCTGATTGTCATGGAATTTTTTAAATCTAGGTCTAGTAAAATGTTCTTGAAAAAAAGCTAAGCAAAACAGGCTTCTTTCACATAACCAACCACTATGAGCAAAGTGCAGAGTAAACTGTATTTACCCTGCAAGTAGGAATGACAACAGACCGGACTCGGAGCGGATTATTCTTAATCCGAATCCGACCGCAAATGAAGTCGGATTGTAAATCAACATCCGACTCCGAATCCGAGAACCTGACTCCGATCCGACTAGAGTTTGTGTTTTTTCCCCTTAAATATATTTTTTATAGAATTAAATCCCTACTTTTAAGTGTTTTTTCTTATTATCTTTCTTATATTTAAATTTTTTTATATGAAATAAAGTTTTTGACTATATACTATACAAAAATAGCCTAATAAATATAAAAATTAAATGATAATAACTATATAAAAGTCGGAGTCAGAGAAGATAGTTGGATTTTTCGTGAGATCCGACTCCGACCCTCCTTCAACTCGAAGTCGGATTTTTTTAACGGAGTCGGACTCGAACTTTGTTTATCTTGGATTCGGAACGGATTATTTTCCTCAGATCGGAGCGAACTAGGGTCGGATTCGAATATGATTGCCTTCCTTACAAAGAAGATCAATATGTGGTGACCAAATACTATGCGCAAAGTGTAAACTGAATTCATCCTATGTAAAATCTAGTTGACCATGTCCCATTTCTACATACGGTCATATAAAACAATCAAAGTGGTTTATAGCTATAAAATTTTCAGATTTCCTCAGATCCCTATATGAATCACTGGTAATCCTCAAATTGGATTATAAGAGAACCATTTGGAATCACTTGTAGATGAACAGTTTGTAGCAGTCCAAAAATAACCATATTCCTACCCAATCTTACTGAATTGGAAAGGAGAATCGAAAACATATGAAGAAAATGATGAAGAATACCTCATGAGAGGCGGAAGATGATGCCTGCTGCTTTGCTGATAGCTCACTGTTGCATAAGACACACATTACAAACAAATATGATGGAAATTTAACATCAAGCAAATTAGATAAAACGACATTCAAAAAAGGCGGTAACTGGTATTAATATACACAAATATAACTCAGGATGGTGAATGCAGCCAACACCAACACCCCTCCTTGGCCAGAGAGAAAGAGACAGAGAGAGACAGAGTAACCATAGAGGAAAATGCAGATTTAATTATTAAGGTTTGTGTTATTGAACCTTCAGACTACAAAAAACAGTTAAAAGGGTGAAAGGAGAATAACCAATTAATTAATTCAAAATACACCCATAAGTCAAGAGCAACCTACTGAAAGTGTGATAGATATGGCAGCCAACAATGGAATACATTTTGGAAGGCAGTTAAGCAGTTAAATCAGTTAATACTTAATCACCTCCCATGAAAGAATACTTGCCTATTCAGGATCCAACCAACTAAATGGAAGCTAAACTTCTGAACAACTTGCTGAGAAATATATGAAATGAACATTATTTGAGAAATTTTATCACCTTTCAGCACCAGTAAATTTATACTTGTGAACAGGAAGAGCGTTTATCTCTTCCTCGCTCATAGAGGGAACCGTAGGTGCATTGTCAGCATCCAGCGCTCTTAAAGTATCATAATCTACGGTAAAAACAAAACACGATTATTTCATACCACAAAGACAAAAAAGAGAAAAGACATATAAACCAGACTAGCCATGACTCTTGCACAATGTTGAACATTGAGATACATAATTCCAACAGTTCAACTTATGGCAAACAAGCAACACAATTAACAAAACCTAAATCATCAAACTCGCGGTCAAGAAGTGCAAGCTGCAGCCTAAGGCCTCGTAGACGTCCTCTTGATGCAAATGCAATAGATGGTGGCATATGCAAACGGAGCTCTGTATGGCGAAGAAGGCCGCCCGCTGCTACAGCATGAGCCTGTGCCTGAGCTTGAAGCTGTTGACAGGTGGCATACATTCTTAAACTAGTAGCCAGCACAAAAAAGCCAATGACCAGCCATAGCTTCACAGATAGGCAAAAGGAAAACCGTCAGATCAGCTAATATAACCAAATTCAGCAATCATAATGACAAACCAACTTGCATAAAAGAATTGAGAAGCTATATCTACCAAAAAATTAGGTGCCATTTGGTTCGAATTCAGTATCATGAAGAGCAAAAGTACTGCCACAAAAAATAATGTATAAGAATTAGCTAAAATGAAAGGTGACCAATCAAAAACACAAATAACAAAACCTCAATTCATGGAAGCATAGAACGCACCAGTTACTAGAAAAGCGAGTGAGTTGGTATTCACTGGTCGTGCTGCATGAATGCGCTGATAAACAAATACAACAATATAATTGAATGTTCAAACTAGTGTCAATAACTGAACATCATAAAAGAAAACGTAGATTTAGCCTTAAAAAGCGAACAAGTGTCCAGAGACACAAGGTGAAGTTCATTAAGATCACAGGAACCTCTTAGGCTCTTATGATACTATAATATGCATAATCAAACTTGAAAGCAAGCTATGAAAAATGTACCACACGCCGTTCTGGGACTATTCCCGGGAATGCATTCTCAATATCATTTCGAGTCCCTCGAAACACAAAACTCATGATTGCCTTGTTCAACTTCACAATCACAACAGAAAGAACTACTCCAATTACAAGTTCTTCTGTAAATGATATGAAGAGCTTCCCTGCAACTTCCCAACACAAAAGCAAGAGACAGACGGTCAATAAAATACCAATTTTAGTCCAAAAATGCATCTAAATACAAATTATCCAAATCAACAAAATCTATATGATAGAAAATTCGGTCTACATTCTTGATTTTATGAATGATGTAATCCCACTTAAAATCATTTTTCCCTGAATTTTCAAAAGGAAGATTATCCTCAAATTTATTCGAGCTCAATTTACGATTCTGCAAAAATTCATTTTCGGGAAGGTTAAAAAAAGCTTAATGATTTCAAATTCTTCACTCTTTTGCTCAGCAAATCATTACCCAAAAAAAAAAAAAAAAAAAACATAAACCCCACCAAAATTTAGCATATTGAGACATTAACATTAAGAACAGGTAAGAACCCTGATTTCAGAACCAAGCACAATAGAATTAAAGATTAAGCGTAAAATTAGTATCTTGGCACTTATAAATGAAACAATAAGATTGATCAAATAATCAACTGAAAATGATAGTGAAAGAAGAACTTACAAGAATTGGGGGCATAAATTGGGGGGTCAAACCAAATAACCCAACTCAAAAGATTGATCAAAAGTTGAACTTTAGATCAAAAATAGAGCTTGGAAAGTAAGAGTGAAAGAATTAAAGGAGAGGTTTAGAAGAAGACGGGGTTAGAGAGAGATGAAGTGAGTCAAACACCGAGTTGCGCCCCACGACGCCCACCGCTTTGACTCGGAATTCATTAATTTGGTCCCTTCTAACTGTTGCAATCTTTCATCAATTCGGTATTAATCTTACATTAATTACATTCTTACCCAATAAAGTAGAAAAATACTGGAAAAGAAAGACTTTAAGAAAAGTCAAATACATGTCAAATATTGTACTTGTATCATGCTACGTACATTCATACCAAGTGCCACATTTCTCTCCTAATCGCTAATCGCTAATCGCTAATCGCTATGGTGTGTCTCACTTTGTCTGTATGATACTTATATAAGTATATACTTCATCCGTTTTATTTTATTCATTGCACTTTTTTAATTTACAAACTCCGAAAGTCCGGAGTAGGTAAAAAATTAAAAGGGATTAGGGTAAGAGGAGAAAAAATGGATGATTTATTGTAAAAAAAAATATGGTGAATTTTATGAAATGAATAAATTAATATATCTACTCTTGGTTTCATATTACTATAAGGTCAAGGCTCTTCAGTATATGATATGGTATACCATATTGCAACTTAATCATGTATCGTGGATAAATATGGATCATGTTCAACTGAATCCACGCTCAGATCAATTCACTATCGAGTTTAAATGTTTAATGATTAAACATTTTGAGGTAAATTCTTGCCGCTATAATATCTCTAGAGATGATTTAACCCCGACCTCAAAGAAATATTAAGTTTTTTTTATTACCAATGGATTAAAGTCAATCAGATTAAACTAAAATTCTGTTTAGATCAGATTAAACTAAGAGTATATCAGAAATATTTAGACACACTAAACAGTCTTAATAGAGTGAGACTTCACATCCGTAACAAAATTCCGTTTGGAATTTGGATCTATTTGTTTGGATTACTATGGTAAAAAAAAAATAAAATAAATAAAATAAAATAAAATAAAATCAAAGGGTTGAAAACTTAGAATCTTGACTTGTGGAGTTGTGGGCCAAGTCACATATCTCACACCAAACATAAAAAGGGCCTTATACGATTATGGGCTTGTATCTTGTAGTATTTGGAAAAACAAAGTTTTGATATGTTACTCAATTGACATTATTTATTAGTGGTAAAATATTTAATTGTTTCAAGTAAAACGTAACAGATGAAGTAGTATTTTTTACTGTTTGATATCACAACTCACAAGGACCCCCCAGAAATATAGGTTGTAACTTATATAAATCTTGGAAGTGAACTCCCAAGTTACAATTTCATCCATCGTAGAGAAAAATAGGTTGTAATTTGTATAAATCTTGTAGGTGAACAAAGTGGCAAGGTTATGAAGTATTAAAGTCTACAAATATGCTAACAATCAATTCATTGTAATTTTTTAATATATAGATTAAAAGGGTCATTTTGAAACTACAAAGGGTTGTAAATTTCCACTACAAGATATCGTAGCATGAAAATGTTGTTTCTTGAAAAGCTTATGTAACAAACAAAGCTACAAAACACTCCATTGTGAATGATCTTGTAGTCTCTCCAAGACTCAAATTCAAAACACTCCATTTAAATTTTCACATTTACCAACTAGTCTTGTATTCTCTTCATGCTCAAAATTATGGAGTATTTTTTTTAAAAAAAAATTTTTAAAAAAAAACCTAATGTACTCTGTATATTGCAAATAAATTGTAAGGACTAAAGAGAGTGTAACAGGGTGAAAAATGGTTGATAAATCACAGGATGTTTGTGATACACATGAACTGTTCTTATGCCATTACTTTGCAACACCCTCTTTCTGCTTCCTGCGTGCCAGCCATTGTGACAAGGAAATTGGAGGTGAAAAAGGTCACACACTCTCACAGTCTCACTCATTCACCAGTAGTTTCCAGAAACGTAAGAGTTTTGCACACGTGAAAATGACTTGAAACATAAATCCCTCACTCAAATCCTCTTTCAGTATTCTCCACAGCCTTATTAGCAACTTTAATAATTCCATTCACTTTCTTTTTTCACTTTTTTTTTTTCACGTCAATTCATTTTCGATCTCTACTATCCTAATCATGTTCATATAGATGATTAATATCTCGTCAAGATACACTTAATAAGTTAAATATGTGTAAACGCCAACTAATCTGGTTGATTAAAGTTTAGAGAATGAACTCGATTTTGTCTACATCATTATCCATATAAATTCTTACACGCTCCCGGAAAATAACTCAGAGTTATTAAGCATTTAATGGCGTATTTAGAAATGATCGAAATGACGATCTAAACTTCTAACTAATTAGATCCTGCAATGGCAACCTGCTTAGTCCTTTGCAACTCGGTACTCTTCCATGGTTGTTTAATACAAACATTGACTAATCTAACAATCGAACAATAAATGGTGTTTTGACAATTACCAAAAAGTAGTCACCAATTAACAAGATAGTACAGTAAGATATAGCATCATCAAAGGTTAAAGGTTGAACTATTATGCACCTCTTATATACAAGTAAGTAAATAAAACACAAAGATGAGACATGTAGTTGGCAAATGCCCAAATCTAGACAGCTATACATACGCCTATTTACATGATGTACGTGCCATCTAACAAAACCCACTTCACACGGTCCATCTCCTAAGTGGACCTAACTAGTATAGATATTCACCCCTTCTTTAGTCAAACACCCAACCAAATTCCACCAACATCATATGATCATATCTTTGCCAAACACATATTCCGTCCGTAACATATTAACTGCAAGCGATCGGACATTTGTTCTCTCTCTGCCTCACGTCGAAATCGTTACAGTTAACAAGTTACGGATGGAGTACTAGTATCTAGTACTACCGGTAGTGTAGTAATTTTCACATTTAGAGACCCAATCCTAGTCTCTGACTTGCTAAATCACACCTAACCTCTGCTAATCCTACCCTAGCTTGCACCAAATCAAATTCCATCCACATATTTTGTTGGTGATGATGCCCTATTATGTATGCCTCCACCCCAAGTAGATCCGAATTGCCAAATGTGAAGCAATGCACCCCGTCGGACCCTCTAACCTCGCCCGGCACCCGGTACAACAAACGCTCCCCGGACACACTCATTTCGGCCCCTTGGAACATTAGCGTCACGCTAGGTAACACCGGGTACCCTTTTTGAGTTAAGGGTACCCGGTAACATAAATCCATTGCGCCCTGAAATACGTAATTCGGGTCCCCTAACTCTTTTAACTTACCCTTGGTTTGAACCAAGAACTCATTTCTTAACGCGGTGTAAACCGGTCCGAGTAAGAAACTGAACTGCGTCCCTGAGTCAACCATGGTTTGACCCGCACCCGTGTGATCGGGTTGGAGCAGTGATTTGGGTAAAGATAGTATTTTACCCCCTACTTTTATCCCCTCGAATTGTACCGAGTATGCCACGCGGTCAAAATAGGGTAAAGGGTTGGTGATTTTTACCATGGGAGTGTAACTTCTTGCCTTCAACCAGGGGAAATTGGCCTCCCCAAATAACAACACACCTGAAGCATCTTGACCCGATATGCAATACGAGAACTTCGGGTAGCCCATTTGGGTCACAAATGAAAGCGACCCGCGGTTCATACCCATCAACCCGGTTGTCTTCGAATCGGCATCGGAGCTGCTGCTAAACCCTTGATCCATACACCCGAAGAACACCCCGGGTATGGGGGACCCACCCATTTGGAAATTATCCATCGCAAGGGTGCCCTCCATGGATGACATGTCGGCGTACGACACCGACACGTGGCAGAGCTTTTTCGGGTCGCAGGAAACGGGCACGGTGAAGTCCCGGGTTCGGGTCTTACAGGTGGGCGAAGAACACGGGATTTGGGAGTAAGTCTTGGAGCGAAGAGGGTCAAAGATGGAATTTTGAGTAGGTGTCTTCTTACAGTGAAGCCATGAGAGCTCACTTCCAGTATCCAATACCATGGTGACAGGTGTCGCGGGAGTGCCAACTAGGAGAGAGACTGTGAGGCTGACGTTGTGATGAAATGGGAGCTTGCTCGCCGGCCGTCTGATAGATCCTGATGGGATTTGCTGCGCTGTGAGAGCGAACATAATAGTAGAAGAAACATTCGTTGTTTGATTACTGGTATTAATCTTGTTCAAATTACTCTGTTTTAAACGCGCAAAAACAGAGCATAATTGAATGAGATAAACAAGAAATATTAGAGAAATTAGGTGAGATTTAGAAGTACCCATTAACGGGTTTACTGAAACGAAGGTTTTAGCAGTGAAATTGGGTTTCTAATTTGAGAGGAAAAGGGCGAAATTTTTGAAATTTGGTTGGATATTTTAGAGCGTTTGAAAGGTGTTTGATGAAATGACGCAATGGAAGTCAGTAGATTAGTGGTTTATATATAAAGAGGAGAAAATAAATACAAGTATATATAGGAATGGTCCAAAGGAAAGAAAGGTACAAAACAGCTGTGAATTTGGGAGGAATAGAAGATTGATTTTCCCAAGTATGGTAAAAAGGAAAAGTTAGGGATCTGGAAACAATGAAACAGGGTTTTAATGCTTTTGTAAAGATTTAATTACTGTATATGTTATTAAATTAATCTAAATTGGATTAACAATATGGTTTAATTTTGTTGTTGAGAAGTGGGTGATTTTGCCTGCTATCATACAGATGTTTCTAAATACTGGAGACAAAAACAAGTCTACAAAATTTAGGAGAAGGTTTTTGTGTTGCAATTTTGAGGACAAGGATATGGAAAGAGAAAAATATCTGGTATGTGACAAATAAAAATTCGGTGGATTTTGGTTAGAAGGTGGCAATAGATTGAATTTTCATTAATTTTGGGGGCCATATGTGTTAAGGGACGTGTTTGTTTATTAAATTTTAGAAGGTATTGTATGCAGATGCATAATAAATTTAATATGAATCAAGCATATAGTTATCTTTTATATTAATATAGGGACCTTTTATATCAATATAGTGACTCGTTTTCACTTTACATCAATATAGTGATAAATAATAAGGGTCACTATATTGATAAAAAAGTTACTATATTAACCAAAACGGTCACTATAATCTGATGCACGGTAAATTTATTATGCATCCGATGTACTTAATAATTTGTCATTAAATTTTGATCCTTAAATAGTATCGACAGTAAAAAAATGTGTCAATTGAAACATCATATCAAATCAAACCTCGCTTTGGTCAACTTGATCCGTCATTGCAGATTCGTATGCAAAACATCTAATTAGGAGTGGGGAGAAACGGTAAAGAAGATCTTCACTTTGAGATTACCACCGGTAGTGTTTAGGCCTTGTTGTTTTTGGCTTAATTTTATGGTAGTTTAGTTCAGCTACTTCAACTCATTTCAGTTTAGTTCAATTTAATCCACTTCATTTCACTAAACCAATTTCAGTTTAATTCAATATATTTCAACCCAAAAGAACGAGGCCTTAATCTCCCAAAATTGAGGTTGTATGTAGAATGTGAATCTTTTCTCTAGATTGAGTATTATTACTTGATAAGTATACAAATAACTAAATTGTATTGCAAGAGATTAAATTGACAAACTCTTTTGTACCACACAAAGTACTTCCCCGCAAAGTTGTACATTAAAAAGATGACTTTTGCATATATGTATGTATAGAGAGAGAAATATATTACAACCTACTATTGTATAATTGTAAGAGTGTCCTTAGACATATTACTCTATTAGATTTTTACATGAACTCTTTCAGTATGCAACAAATAAAATACCAAATGTGAAAATAGGAATAGGGACAAATTTGTAAAATACGGAGTATATGATAAGAGTGTGTATGAATATTAGGGAGTACATATGTTAAAAATAAATATACAATTATTTAGAATATCACACCATGAAAATAAGAATTAATAAGTCGAATCTTCTACTCCGATTCATGACATCATTTCATCACATATATATAAGAAACAAACACATTCCATGAATACATTACGAATGATTATCATAAGTTTATAATTAATCTATAAATTAATCAATTATCTAAAATATGAAATGTGCGTCAACAAATTAGATGGGAGTAAAATCAATATGAAACAAATTGAATAAACTCGAAGGCATGCCATAGAAAGTAAACCTAAAAAGCTTATAAGTTACACATTTACACATTGGACATTTTGACATGACACAAGTCCAAACTTGGTCGGTGTACATTCCAAACGTGTAGATTACGTAGAGGTGAGAAGTAAGCAAACAAATGAATCCTATTTAGAAAATAATAAGTTATAATAATGAGGAATGGAGGAGTTAAGTTAGGAGTACAAATTGCAATGACAGCAGTGTAAGCCGTAGCATGTCTCTTGTTGAGCCTTGTGCAATGATCAACCTTGGTCGTCAATGAAGCTGCCACACATGTGTCTTCTATGTTACATAGCTTCCTAATTACCCATCTCCTCGATCTCTTCGTTTGTTGGAGAAGTGAATCTCACTACTATACTAACCATTAACCAACGAGGTTTTAATTTCCTAAATACGTACCGAACGAGTAATCAATATTAATAGAAATTTTCTTTCTTTTTAACATTCGATAGGTTAGGTTACAGTTTTAAGAGAAAACTGTCAAGCCTCTTTACTGGAACAATGGTGGGATCTCGTTGCATGAATAATGTGAAAAGTATCAAGTTGAAAATATTTTTTACATTATTGAAACAATATTTTGTAGCATGTAGACAATATTATTGCAAAGTCATTTTGAATTGCTTATATGAGTAAATAATTCTCTTAAGTTGTCAATCTTTAGACGGATCACCAAACCTTTTTCTTGAAATACATTTATGTGAGAATTGCTCGAATTATTATTATCTCTATAATATAAGGGAAGGGGGGAGCAATGGTGTCCCCCCTATGAACTTACATTTTTACCCTTAATGAATATAATTTTGAAATTAAAAAAAAAAACATTTCAAGCAACTCAATATCAACATAATCACAATTTAATGCAAATTTGAAAAAATAATTTAAATTAAAGATATTTTACCATTAATTTCTCAATCAATCAAAAACTGTATATTATGCAATGATTTTAATAAAATATGCAAAAATTGAAATCATTACCACTTATATCTTTATTCAGAAACTGTATATTATGCAATGATTTGGTAAATTAAATACTCCGTATATTGTAATCAAGTGAGATTCCTACCCTTACTAATTTTTCTTCGTTATTTTTTTGAGTGAAGTTATTTTAGTAAATTAGATGTATTATAATTACATGAGATTAAACTTATTAATTGTCAATCTAAAAGCGTTCAATTTGATTACTTTATTTTGATAGTAAAATACTCTCTTTGTTACGGAGTAGTTGGTATATTGAATTGTCGAACTATAAACGTTACTGCACGCATCGCGTGCATAGAAAACTAGTTATTATTATTGCATCGGGTGACCTAGAGTCCTAGATTGGATTGCAAAGATTTGTATATTATCAGAAGAAATTATTCGCAAAGATTTGAATTTGGAAATATTAATATTGTATACTAATCTCTTGAACTCATAATAAAACCTAGAGTACTCCAAATTTGAATAAATTAACAATTGACCATGTCAAGATTAGGTCTACATTGATAGGCTTGTTAACATCTTGTCGGGCCATAAATCAATTACGGAGTATTTTAATCCGTTGACTCCTACCTACTCAAATAGGTCTTGCACTAATTTTCAAAAATAAATTATATTAAGTATTTCATATTCTGTATATAAATTTGTTTGATAATTGATTATTGACTTTTGGTTGATTTGCTTAACTTATTTAATTGGACGAAAATGTTATCCCTATAAATTTACCTTTTGAGTTAGTTTTTAAATACTCCGTCGTACTATGTTGTAAACAGAAGTATTTGGAAAAGTTGTGTATGTTTTTAGGAAAAAAAAATTAGATCAACAAGTATAAACAATTTTTTTTTTTTTTTTTGTCCTGGTAGCAATCTTTTCGTTTGGCTTAAAAACTACTAGTTTTTTATGTGCACGCGATGCGTGCTTGTATATATGAAAATTGTACCTCGTATTTTATCAAAAATGATTATATGGTATGTATCATAATAAAAGGTTTCTAGCTAATTAGCAATACAATTTATCTGAATTGTAATTATTTTGTAAATAATTATGTCTTTAAAGTTGAAATTCAAAATAAAACCATTATTGTTTTAATACAATTTGAAATAATGTTCATTGTTTAATGTTTTTGACTAATTAACTCACATAATAAATGCAATTTTCATATTTAATCACATAATTAGTAAAAGGATAATTTAGGCACATCAATTCATAATTTTTAATTTTCATTAAGGGTATAAAAGTCTTTTAAGAGGGGGGACATCATCTTCCTCCCCCCTTCCCTTATATAATAGAGATCTTTTCAATGAAACAAAAATTCATTTAACTGTTTGACCAAATAAAAAAGGCAAAAAATTACAAAAAAACCAATTCAATTAACAGCTTGTTTGGTTTAATATTAGTAAAGGAAGGGAAGAGATCAGAAAGGAAGAGATAAAATAAGTTTATTTTCCCATGTTTGATTTACAGCTTATTTTCCCACATTTGGTTAGACATTAATAAAGGAATGGAAGGAAAGAAATAAAAAATATGTTTATTTTCTCTTTCCTTCCGAATTCTCCCAATTTTGGAAGGAAATAAAAGGGAAGGAATTGTAAAGAAACTTTCCTGTCAATGCTTTTCAGTTCTCTTGCTTTCCACCCACCTTGTTTTTTAACCAAATGACGGAAATAAAGTGTTATACTTTGTATTTCCTTCCACTTCCCTTCCTTTCCAGTTTTCACTAATTTCTTTTCAACCAACCAGGCTTTAAGAGTAGTACTTAATAGGACGACCTATCATGTATTACAGAGTATTCTATAACATATAGTACGTAGGGGACTACTATACTTCCTAATTATGCCTTAGAGAACAAATTATTACCGAAGGTGGAATGATATAATGAAATTATCAAATAAAAATACATTAATGCTCAATGATTGAACTTTAAAGTCTTCAATTAACCGTTTATATGCATATATTTTGAGGTAAATTTAGGATACATTAATGTACTTTCTTTCACGGGAGCACACAGTAATCTCTACAGTGTGTAAAGATTAGAGACATATTACCTAATTTTGGCCGTTTGCTTACAATAATAATTGCCTTCTAATGAGAAAATTAAGAAATGATTAATAATAATAATAATTAGGTTGCGCAACAGAAGTCCATTTATCGTGACTTGACAAAGTCTTCTTAGAATCTTCTTGGGAAGAAGGGCAAGAAGCTAAGAGGCGGATGGGTTCATCTAACAATGTTGCTTGTATTCAAGTAGAGTTAAGGCTATAGCCTATAGGATCAGGTTATATTCAATTGCAATTGATTCGCATAATAAGTATACATCCACCCTACATTCTACACCAATATTATTTGACTTTGTATATGGAGCTGCAAAAACTGACCCAACCCACCAACCCGAACCCAACTCATTAATAAAGGGTTGGGTCAAGATTTCCGATCCATTAAGATTATTGGGTCAACCCAACCTCAACCCATTTAATTAATGGGTTGGGTCAGGTTGAAATTTACAACCTGATTTTAACCCATCTAACCCATTTATTAAATGAGTTAGGTTAGCGGATTGGGTCGACCTATGAACCTGCTAATTTATAAAAACTCTTATATTTTCTACTTAGCTTCTATTGTGGGTTTTAACATTTTTGGCCCAAATTTACTTTGAATGACTGATCTATTGGTCCTCCTTTTGCTTCTTTGTACTTCGTAATACAATACTTGTTTGTATGAAGGCTTTTAATTGTCAGCTTATTGGATCATAATCAGGTTAATTTTCTAGATACTAAAAAGTTAATTATTAATAATGGGTTGAAGGGTCAAAATCAGGTTGACCCATTAATTTGCAGGTTGGGTTGGGTTGGGTTGAAAATCTCAACTCATTAACCTTAACAGGTTGGGTTCGAATTAAGGGTTTTGACCCAATAATGTTAATGGGTCAACCTGAATCCAACCCAGATCGACCCATTTACAGCTCTATTTGTATATCCTTGTATGTGTCATATGTAATAAGATTCAAACGTTTAATGCTCAATAATGTATGTGTACTGCGTGCGTATTTTTTTACACGACATGTTTTGTTTTTATAAAACTCCTGTAAACAACATCAAACAAAAAATCTATTTTATTCGATCATGGTCCTGTTCTTTACAACTTATTTTCATTACTTATTGAATAAGATAAGTTCAGATGAGACGAAGGCCACTACGTAACAAACTTATTCCTTATCTTTAAAGAAAAATATACTTCAATTCGTGCCATATTGGTATGTTAGTTGAGCCTGTGAACAGCCCGCATGTGAGTGAATATGTTGTCTCACATTGAAATTAAGGAGGAGTGTTTTGGTGATAATAAATTTCACATCGAAATAATTTAAGAGTTAACATCACTATATAAGGTTAAGGAACTACTCCCCTCATTGCCATATGGTTTTGAGGTGGATACTCCTTGATCTTGTGATGTGGATTTGCACTCCCATAACGGGCACGACCGAAGCCCGTTTGACATGGGTATACTACTTGCTCCTAACAAAGTGTGCATTAAAAAAAAAGAATGCCGTTAACAAAGTGTGCATACACAAATGATTTACTCAGTGAAAAGCTTCTTAATTACAAACAATTGTTTAACTCCAACATTGCTTTTGGTAAACATCACTGATTAGTGATTACCTTAGGATATATATGAATCATATGATAAGTAAACGTGTAACTTTCATGTCAAAAGATGAGCAGTGCAGTCCAAATCATCTATAGTATGTAATTCTTGCATGAATAAATCATATTATCAATAAGTAAAATTACTGTTCTTCGGAAGACAAGACAATTCTTGAATTTCTTTTGAATTTTTCATCTTACCAGTTACCACAAATCATTATTTCCTTCTTTAATCATTATATTATTGCTCCCACCAGCCGTTAGTTCATCCATATGATTCATTATACTTTCACTTTTATTTTTGAAATTTTACAAGCTTAAGTTTATCCATAAAATTCTTATAAGATAGTTTTAGTAAACTACTAAGTTTTAGTGTCGTTCCAGTTTTATTAGATGTCTCCGATAAAAAAAGACGAGAAATAAGTTTCACTGAATTCAAATGATCATACTCCGTAGAACGAACGATTATACTACTCTGTCTATGCCATGAAAGGGTATATATTAATGTATTGGGTGCATAATAAAATTATTTTAAACTTTAAAATTTTAAATTTGTGTATATATATCACTGACTTTCCCATAATGGGTTGGAGGCTCAAGGTATGTAATGAGGATATAATTATAACTTTTAGAGTACTTTGGTTGCATTTCAAAACTACAAATTAAAGTTGCGATTATACAAAAATGATTATAATTTGGTGGATGTAATTAAGCAAGGGAGTAATTATGACTTTTAGCAGCCAAACACGGCTTTAATAAACTGTTTGTTAATTAAAGATCAAAAGCAAAAGCTTGTTGAATGTCGCATTGTAGGCTTTGCAGCCACGTACATGCATGAATGGGAAAGTCGTCGGTGGCCGATCAGTGGAACAATGAAAGGATTAGCGACTTTTACTTGTTATCCGGTGATATAACAATATACTTAATTATACTTAATTATTCTCTTACTAGTTAGCTCCAACTGTCAATTCACAAATTTTCTAAACTCCTAACTAGAAATTTGCAATCAAGTGGTGTTGGCACGGTGATTGCTCACTTTGTCTCTTAATCAAGAGGTCAGAATTTTGAATCCTGACCCTTGGGAATTAAAATAAATCATTGGTCAGCCCTTTACCCTTAAGTGGAACACCCAAGACGAGGGGATTAGTCATTGTTATCGACAGTGGATACACTGGTTGTTCACCAAATAAAAAAAACGAAATTTGGGTGTTTTCTAATTTCAATAAAAAAAAAACAACGAGAGAGTTATCTAATGATGATTATATCATTTTCTCCAAATTTTAAAAAATATTATGTCTATATTTCAACTTCATGCTTAACATATACAAAGTGACTAGCTCACTAATAATCTTGTTTAATGTTTATATATAGAATCAACTAACATCAAATGGAGTGGATGAGTGAGATCTTGCAGGAGTGGGAATTGCATGATAAAACTGGTTTTCAACAGTGATCTGATATTTACGAAATAAATTAAAGTATGAAACTTGAAACTCACATCGATCATATATATACGAAGTATATACAAATTTAAATCTCACGTTAATTATCATATATAAAGAGATGAGATGTTGAAATTGAATGGTCACAGGTTTTACATCCCCTATTTTATATTGGGAATCAAAGACTCTCTTAAACATAATTTATGTATAATTATAAATATTTACGGAGTAACTATTACTACATCAGAGAACGTTTCATGACAACGAAAAATGTTGCAAACTCCTCGTCAAAAAAAAAAAATTTGTTGCAAACTCACTGACGGAAGGAACTAATGGAAACGATAATTGACAACAACCTACGTAACTACGTATGTACAACGTACAATCATTATTAATCATAATAGAGTTTATATATAGAGAGAGCAAAATTTTCAAAGAGATGAAGAGGACAAATAATTGTACAGCATATGTTTGAAATTGAAGAATAAGTACATTAAATTAGATAGAAAAAACAAAGAAAATTAATGGAATGAAGAAAGTGACTGCATATGTATAGTACGTAGCAAATTTCACGAGTCACATCGTGAAGAAGAACCAACTTTCATCCATTCGACTTGATCGAATCTGACCTAAGATTATGTTGTATGTATGACAGCAATCCAACAGTGGTTGCTAGCTATTGCATGCTACTACAATGCTCAAAAATTCCAAATTGTACAATTCTAAGAAGATTGAAGATTGAAGATTGAAGATTGAAGCTCGAAGAATTGTCTTAGTAGTTTTAAATGCAATTGAACTTACTATATTCGATGAAAACTACGTATTTTAAATGCTTTGATGCAAACGTGCATACTTGCTGTCCTAGAGTCGTCCCTAAAGTCTTTTTTGGCCAACCAATTGTGTGAATTTGGTGACACTATCATCTCATCTCATCTCATCTCATCTCATCTCATCTCATCTTATTCTCCCAATTCAATGTGAGATTAATACATGTAAGCTAAGCTAGTAGTCGTTTTTGGGTCGTGTATGTATGTTATCTATCTATGATTATTGATTGTTGAGTATGTAGACTGAGATTTGCCAACGATTGTCTTCCATTGTTCATGCAATTTGGATGATTGATTAGGATAATGTTAAATGTTTATAGAATAATTATGCATCTTTTGGTTCTTTCCGTTCCCATTTATTTATATTAATTTTAGTAAAAATAAGTTCAATCCTTAAAAAATTTGTTCAAATTTCAGCAAAAAATAAGTTTTGTTTTAATACTAATAAATTAAGTTCTGTAAAAATAAAATTAGTTCATTACTAATAAATTAAGTTCGTTAAAAATAAGTTTAGTTCAACAAAATTAATTTGACGAGAACATGGCCTAAGTATGAGATGATAATATATATCATATTGTAATTTTAGAATGTAATAATAATAATAAGGGTTTGTTTATATCAACTTAAATGAATAATAATTGAATATTATGCATGTTGAACTAAGAAAGTGGGTATATTATATTCCTAGCTTACGAACAACAAACGAACTAACGATATCACTAATTAAGAAGATGTAGCTTCCAAAGGTCTTCAAAATCCATAAATTTGGCGGATGGAGAATGTGTGTTTAGTTCAATTCATAATAAGTTAGTGTGTGATGTTTATCCTAATATATTAATTAATTAATTAATTATAGCCAAGTGTCATAAATCGCGAAAATGTAGTACTATATATCCTACTATTTGAACTAGGCCATATCAAAGCGTGCACGAATTTACAATATACTACAATGCAAGTATGTAATAAATATAATCATACATTATACACACGAGTATGACCATTGTCATCCTAGTGGTCCGACCACATTTAGCTCAAAGTGCAACGTCACTTAAATTAAATTATGACTTGCTTGCTTCAACAGATGCTGCATGTAATCGTATAGTTATACTGTCAAATTTTAAGTGTATAAATACATATATACAAGCGGAATTCCTTATGTCAATGTAAGAAATAAGGGTTGTATAATCAGAGAAATAAGCGAAATTTGAGATGAAGGAATCGCTGCGTCGTGACTATGTGCAATCGGCTTACGACGTTTGCTCCCAAAATTAGCACAACACTCTCCAATTCATGCACTCGAGAAGGAAGAATAATGTGTTTAGGATTAAAATTGAGCCATACCATACCACCCCGCGCACGTGTCTCGAACACGAGCCGGACGACGGTGCGCGCGTGGAGTTACCCAATATCACCCCTCACACCAAGCCTTCAACAATACAAAACATATTTTCCTATAAAAACAAGTGAAAAAGTTACTACTCTTTTTATGTGGGACAAAACATAAAATCCATACTACCTTTGCATTTCCAACAACTAACACAGTAACACCCCTAGATTTCAACATGTCTTCCCACTTGTACTCGTATCCCTCTATACTTCTATAGTAAACATTGTTACAAGACCATCTCAACCAAAAGCTTAAGCTGATGGTTGAGGCCCAGGAATATAATATATACTCTAACAAACATATAGTAATACTTTCCCAGTACGTACTAAGGCTGCTAACCCTTAACATTGAAATAAACTCGAGTTAAACTAAAAAATACAGAGGAAGTATTTCTAATTCAAACGCATCTCCTCCACGGGAAGCACTCAAAAGTCTAATTCTAGAAATGGGACAAAGGAGGAGTTGAAAAGGACACAAAGGAGTGACGACATGGAAGGATGGTGTCGGTTGTGGTCTCAACATCGATGCAATTCACCGTCGTCGGCAAAAAAACAAAAGGGAAAGTATGGGGCGAAAGTCGAAACACACAAGACACAACATCAACTTTAGTGGTTTAGTCCATATTTGGCGACTGCACTTGCTAACACGTATTATAGTAATAGAGTGGACCAGTGGTGTTACGTTATGCTAAACTTGTTTATTAAATTAATTTAATCTTATCGAATTGTATGTATAATTGTATGGTAGTCTGTTTGACAATTACACAGCTTCATTATTCTATGATTGCGATTCCAAATGATTTCTCAGCTCTAATTGACATTTGACATGTGACGCATGCCAAACTAATGACTCGTCATCATAGTAACAACTTCATATTCAATCACTCACTCACTCACTGAAGTCTTTTGGGATTAGTTGTGTGGTTGTATTCAATTCTATGATTGATGCATATAGTCTTAGCTTATGCCTTATAGTGCTTACGAGTTACGTCCTGTCAATGTTGCATGAATGAAAGCGAACAAACTATTCACCAATCACCAGACACAACTTCCGATTTTAGGTCCATATTTGAAGATGTAGCATTGCAATTATATATATGTTGCAATCATATCATGGATTAAAAAAAGTACTTAATTGAATATTGCAATTCACCCAAAACTATTAATTAACTTGCTCGTAGAATTAGGGCATTGAATTGAATGAAACCAAACTAATTGATGTAGTTTAAAAAACATGACCTTAGTTAGCTAAATGCATGAAAACTACAAGTGTTATACATAAATATACTTATATACATATACATGTATGTGAATGTGGGCATGGACATGGTCGTGTCGGGAAGACCCATGCGTCAAGCTTGTGGGCCTCGTGCCTACGCGGGTTGTGTCTTTACGGGTCGAGGGTAACGTCGTGTCGTGGTGGATTCGTGACAAGTTCCTAAAATTAAGGTCCGTGTCCAACCCAGCCTACATGTCGTGTCGTGCTGGACCATGCTAGTCCATGTGCCTTACTTATAATTCTTTATATATATATATATATATATATATATATATATATATATATATATATATATATATATATATATATATATATATATATATATATATATATATATATATATATATATATATATATATATATATATATATATATATATACACATTTTTCTAGAGTGTGCTCACGTGTGTGGAGCGGCCCACAGGCTCGTGTAAACTTGAAAAGGTTGTTCATCGCCCGTCCACGACCCGTTGACGTGCCTTTCGCATCGTGTCGTGTCAACAGTGAGCTCATGCTGGCCGTGCTCAGCTCATGTCACGCCATGCTGGCCCTTGTGATGGCCTGYTCCATGCCCAACTCTACATGTATGCCACCTCAATATATATTCTCAATTAGCTAATAAAGATATCAAGGATGACAAAATTAGATATATGTGTTGTTCTTAAATAAAGCATATATGATTCAATTCTGATCTTTCTTTAGTATGCATTTCCTAATATTCGTAATAAGTAATGTAGAAATGGAAAAAAAACTTGCGACATTTGATAAAGTGATACGGTTCACTTTGTAAGTTTCTATTGTAGAAAAAATTAAATGACGCTTAGTCGGCTAGGCTTAATCTTAATTATCTCCTGGTATAATTATGTAACTACCTAGTTTAAGCACAAACTAGCTATCCAATCAAATTAAAAGGATTATTAGGTACTAGTGACACGTTGCATTAGTAATAATGTTATTTGTACTAGAAGATAATCGTAAAATGATAATATGCATCATTGATGGTCCAAAGTAATGAATTCAATAATATGAACGTTATTGTTTGGATAACCATCCTTTCACTTTAATGGAACACAAACAATTAAAAATAAGTGTGAATTAGCAAAAGTGGTACGTAGTAGTTGTAGTAACTTCTAATGGGGTCAGTTAGCTGTTAGCTGTTTTTGTTTTAGCAGTTGAAAAGTGGCCGAAAGTCGAGGTTTTATATAGTTGAAGAAATGTTGAGCTGAGGATTTGGGTCTCTTCTATTATTAGAAAACGCGCTTATTACTTATTACTAATTAGCTATTTAAGTTAGGGCTGAGAAGAGTACTTTCCCTCAAATTTGTAACGAAATTAAACTTTGTCAGATTGAGCTGGTTGTTGAGCATTTACGCTCTTGACAGCCTTGACTTGGCATTCATTACTAACTTAAATTCTACTCGTTCTTATTATTAACTCTTATGTCATTTTTTTTGACTTTGTAACTTTTCTATATATTTAATTCAAATAAAAGTTTAATTCATTACTTAGCTAAAAATGGAGTATGAAATATCCCGTATTTATCAATTATGAATCTTGCTAATAAACGTCTCTAAACATTACATAATAAAAACATTCATTTAATTCTCAAAAGGAGAATATAAAGTTAGAAATACATTGAAAAATCAACAAATGAGAAATATAGGGAATGAAAAATCAATAATAAACTGTCCATAATTTAATGGTACCAGTGAGAAAGTTAAAAAAAAGAAAAATTTGATATTAACGGTCCGAACTATTGATTATCTCATAATAGTTCCAACTTTGGGTGAATTTTTACAAAAATGATCCCAAATTTGACATGTTTTCTTAAATCGGTCCCATTTGGGACTATTTTTAGAAGATCATCGATAGTTGAAATTGTTTTTAAAAAATTTCACTTAAAGTTGAGACTTTTATGGAATAATCAATAATTGAGACTGTTTATAGAAGATCACAATTAATTGAGACTGTTAAAATCAATTTTTCCAAAAAAAATTGGGAACAAGTGAGAAACTACATGAATTTAGAGTCATAAATGGGAAACAAAAAATTAATGATGATAGTTTTCATGCTTTCACTTGTTAAAATTTAAGAACACTAGAGAGACAAGACTAGCTACGTGGGAGATGCAGCAAGAGCTCGACCAAACAACACAAGCTAATACTGTTTTATGGTTATTGGTCTTGGACCTACGGGTTTTATCGCTTTTATGAATCACCACTCACGTCTTATCAAGCATGTGTTATTAGGGTACTTCTTTTTATACTCCTTCTTTCAGGTTTTACTTCAAACAATTGAATATTTTACCTTTAATAAATACGAAGTAATATCTGTCTCTTATACACATCTAGATGTGTATAAGAGACAGAGCTAATACTGTTTTATGGTTATTGGTCTTGGACCTACGGGTTTTATCGCTTTTATGAATCACCACTCACGTCTTATCAAGCATGTGTTATTAGGGTACTTCTTTTTATACTCCTTCTTTCAGGTTTTACTTCAAACAATTGAATATTTTACCTTTAATAAATACGAAGTAATATCAATTGTTTTAAGTAAAACGTAATGGAGGAAGTATAAAAAATTGGATGCTAAATATGACTTGGTGGGAATAAGTTAGAAGAGATACGAAACAATTGATTTTACAAGAGAATCAGATACTTGATCGTAGCCTCGTAGGGGTGGATGAGAAAAATCTTTGTAGATAACTTCATGAAAACGGCAGAAGTAAAATAGCATATACTTTCAAAAAAATAAAAATAAAAAGATAGTAAAATAACATGGCTTATATCTTGATGTATTGGGCTGGACCACTTGTGCGTCTTCTATTATTAATGTGTAGGCCGAACAGATTTGCATGGTTAAACAAACTTAACATTGAGGCCCAATATCTCAAGTATGAGAGGATCACATATAGTTAGCCCAATATCAATTGTCTAAACTTAAAATACCAGAAGCATAAACTATATATACTTCTTCAGCATTCTTCATTCTGTAGCAATTTTCTTTTCCTTTTCACAACCTCCAAGCTCGTATGTTCCAAAGCTCACAAACAACATCAACCATAGTTGGTCTCTCACCCCCTTTCTTTGCCGCACAAGACAATGCAAGTTTCGCAACGCATTGAGTCTCGCCGTTACTTGCTTGTTGCAAGACCTTACAGTCAATCATCTCCGCCATCACAGTCCTTGAGAACAGCCGAAACAAACACATCAAATAGATCAGTCCCTCATTTGGACATCAAGTGGGGCTGCTTCCTGGTTAACAGCTCTAGCATCAATACTCCCAAGCTATAATCATCACACTTATCTGTCACCTCTTAGCTTGCGCGTTTTAATGTATTCTGGATCAATGTACCCCGGAGTTCCTACAACAGGCCACTGTTGAGGTTTCTCCCCTAGACTAACAGACACTGAATACACAAAATTCACTAGTTTAGCACCAAACGAATGATCAACAAGTATACTTAGTGAGTTAACATCCCTGATCGGTTGAACCCTATGCGCCACTGGCTCGGATAAGGCGTTATGCAAGTAGGACAGCGCATAGGCTGCATCACTGTTAGAGTAATATAACATATTCCTGGGTCTCAACCATCAGTTTAAGTTTTTGGTTGAGATGGTCTGGTTACATGGTATCACATCCAGCGTGACACAGAGGTCACGGGTTCGAATCTCCTCCCCTCACCTTTCAAGTGAAATTAATTCGCTCCAGGTTTGAGGAGACCTGTATTGCATCCACATTTCAAGCCCAAAGGGCCTTTCATGTGAGGGAAAGTGTTAGAGTAATATAACACTAGTAATTATGTGCACGCGATGCGTGCTTGACCTATGAAAATTGTGATTGATTAAAAATAATTATATAGTATGTATTTAATTAAAATGTTTAAGAAATATTTGATATATTAATTTATATCTAATAATTAGTCATACGATTTATTAACTAATAAACTATGATTTGAATTCAAAATATATTCCATATATGTTTTAATTCAATTTGGATAATGATCATAGTTTTGAATTTTTTCACTAATTAATTAAATCAAATAATAAATAATGCATTCTTTATTATGGGTAATTTAAGCACATCAATTCATAAGTTTTTTATATTAAGACTTTAAGGGTATTAAAGTCTTTTAGCATCATCAATTCATTAAGGGTATTATCGTATTTTAAGAGGGAGACATCATCTTCCTCCCCCCTTCCCTTATATAATAGAGATATTCCTGGGCCTCAACCCATCCTACACGTTCACTCGATCCAACAAGGCCAACATCGCCATGTAGATGTCGAAAGAGCGATCCATTTGGCAAGAAATCATACACTAAAATCGGTATACATGTAACATGTCTCAAGGCAACAACCATAAAGCCAGACCATGTTAACATGCATAAGTGCATAACCATCAAAGTTGAAGCATCGGTTAAGAAAAGATCTACCAGTTGGGGTTTTGGCTCTAGCTGTGCGGCGGCCTTGAGAGCTATAATGTGACCCTCAACTCCTCGAGGGTTCCTCAATAGCCAGTACTATGATTACGACTGTCAATAATGTAATTAGAGTTGATAGAGTTAAAGTATATACTTCCTCCGTATCTTTTTAATTGCAACAATTTCCTTATTTGGCAACATCACATTAATTGCAACAAACTAAAAGTTTCTATTTTGGGTTACAAAATTGTATTGAATTACTACATTACCCTTATTTTTTATGTTTAGTTTTCATAACAAGCACTTAACAAATCATAATGCAATTAATTACCTTACATTATCAGTAATTATTCCTTCCCTATTTTAATCAACCCAAATGACATTTGGGCCTTTTTGCCCAAAATATTCAAAACCCAAAAAAATGAAATCCAATTTCTCGATCCTTCATCTCTGTGAAGAACCCTAAACTCATCTTCT
>SNQN01000260.1:111068-130287 GCA_008642245.1 Bassia scoparia
ACTCATCTTCTCGATCCTTCATCTCTTTTGATAACCCTAAACTCATCTTTTCACTCATCCTTCACAGATCTGCATCTCTCTCTTCATTGTTTTCCAATCTCTACCCAATTAGCATCTCTCTATTCAAATCTCACATCTCTCTGTTAAAATTACACACACTCGAATGATTTTTTTTTTTCTGAAAAAAATCATAAAAATGTTAGACTGACTCCACTACTTGAGCAGATGATTGTCGAGGCTCGAGTGGCTCAAATGAAGAGTGTTGCCTTGTGATCTTAATTTGAAAGCATGAGAGGGTTTCATCTACCCATGGAAGTTCTACGAAGATGGTGACAAAGAACGAAAATCTCTCATCTCGCCTATAATGCTTTGGGTGAGTTTTGGGTAATTGAACAAAAGGGACGAGTGTTATCGCAAAATATTTGAAGAATTTGGAGAATGAAAAGTGGAAGTGGTAAGAGGCTTTGTATGAGTACGAATTATCCAAGGTTGGTTGTCGAAGCCAAGACTTCTGTTTGCTGAAATGGAGGTAAACAAGGAGGTCGAGGTGGTTGCTGAGATGCCTACTGATGTGGTTGATTTTGCTGAAAAGAAGAAAAAAGGGTCAAACCTAGCCAAGATCAACACAAAGACACAAATGGTTGTTTCCTAAGCCTCAACTTCCTCCAAAGAAGTTGGTCAACGAAGGGAGCAATAATTAAGCCTTGCCAGAGACAGATTCTCCTCCTAAAACAACTATCTGGTAAATTCTCTCAATCTTGACTTATTTATGGTTATACGAAGTATTAGCTTGATTATCTTGGTTTGATTATCATGAATGATTTTGAGATTGATGAGTTGATTTTAATCGGTGAATGATTTGATTTGATTAAACTGATTTATGAGATTTTTTTTTTATTTTACCATAGATGTTTAATAAAGGTTCGCATTCCATTTATTTCTGTGATGTTGTTCGATTTATTTATTTGCTATAATTCCAATTGATTCTTGCAATGTGCTTGGTTCTTTGCAATGTGCATTGTCTGTTCAACTCAATTGATTGATGTATGAGAATTTTAGCATCTGATCACTTGAAAGCCCTTAATTCTGGATTTGTTTCCCTTACCAATTATACTTCTCGTAGCTGTCTGGAGGTTGAGCTTGATACTTTTCTATAAATGCATGATAAGATATTGTTGAAATGTTGGTTTAAGTAGTTCCTCTGCTATATTAATCAGAAGGCTGAAATTTACGCCTGCGAATGCACAATTTAAAACTATATGTTTTGTTGTGCTATGGTGAATGATTTGATTTGATTATACTGATTTAAATGACTGATTTATGAGACTGATTGCATGGATTACAATGAGTGCTAAGAATAAATGATGTTGGTGCCGAATTTGTTGCTTAAGTTGGCTTAAATTGATTGAATTTGTCAAAATGAATTCTAAGATTTTGGTGAATGCTGCGTTTAGTGGTTAAATGATCTTGGCTTATTGGTGGTTAGCTTTGTTGGATAATTGTTAGCTGAATGATATTATTAATAATGAGTGTTGGTTTTGTGTTTCATTTGTATGCATTTTGTTGGGGAAGTCAGTCGAATGGTGATGATTATCCACAATACCTGCTCTTTGCCTCACATGCCATTGATGAGGGTCAGAGACTTTCGCTATGCCGTTACACTGTGTGTGCCATATTTGGTCCTAATGGTTTATGCTAGTGATTCGAAAAAGTTATATGCATCGCTGCAGTGTACTAAAATGAAGTATGTATTCAGTGTGTGATAGAAGTATTTTTATGAGTGCCTACCACAATAAATGCAACTACATTGATCAGTGGGAGACTATACGGAGTAGAACCTTGTGTTGAATCATTTTCCATCACCAAATGATGATTCACTACAATGAAATAAAGGATATTGTATCATTTATTTTACAATCCAATTCCACAATGAGTGCAATAGCTTTGTTAAAAATAAGCTGAACACTAAAATTATTGCATCAATTGTACATTGATGCCTTTATTGTAAAAATAAATATACAAGTTACGGCAAAACTTGTAACGGTCATATTAGCGCTATTATTTTCATTCACTGAAAATTTTCATTCTTCTCCAAATTCATCCCAAAACCCCACTGTCCCTCTAACTACCCAGTATTCGTCCCGTGCAAACTCCTAGGTCCTGCTCCTCGTCGGCGTCTACATCGGGTTTCCTCCTGTCTCGTCGCCGACGTCATCCTCCACGCATCGTCCTCTCGATCTGCTGCGTCTGTTCCTTGCTAGCTGCTTGCGCCGCCGTCCTCTTCTCGTCCGCGTACAGGCTGCTGTCCTCGCCGTCTCCTCGTCTACGAAAACAGCCTTGCCTCGTTCCTGCTTGTGTGCGCATCGTCCACCGTTGCTTCTTTCTCAGGTAAAACCTTAACCCCCAAATTTCTGCCCTCATTTTGGGACTTCAGTATTGTTTGCTATTTTTTTCTTGATTTAATTTTAATGTTTAATTGAATTTGTAATTTTGTTCTTGACATATAAATGAATTTGGGCCAAAGTCTATTGTTCATATTAGCACTATGAGTATGTTCATATCTCAAGGTATCTCACGCTATTACTCTGTAAGTCGGCATAATTATAATTTTGAATTTTGAATTTTTTTTGTAGAAGTCGTCATTTTGTGTGGGTATTGAATATGCTATAATTTTTAATTGTATGAAAGTCTATCTTGTGGGTATGCTTGTTTTATGAAGAGATTTTAAGTATAATTTGCGTCTAAATTGCTATATTATAATAAAACTTGAACTCTTTGCTATTTGTAGTTCATTTATTGTTTTCCTCAAATGTGTTACATTTTTATTTCTTGTGCTGTTTCTTTTGCAATGATTAGTTGATAATTTGATGTTACATCCATAGTTAACCTTAGTTGTGTTGGTTGTTATTGCAGTTGCATCTGAGGATTTCTTATTTTCACCAGTTGTACATACGAGCACTGTGCCGTTTGATGGGACCTTGATAGTGTACTTACGGATGGTGGTTTAGGACTGATTGGTTGTGCTGTATGGGTCGTATTAGGACTATGGGGTCAAATTTTTGTTTATTGTGAGGATTTAGCTGGTAAGACTTCAGTTCATGTATGTGCAATCCTGATTGCTCCTAATTCTGCATGGATGGATAATGAGTATTACTTCCTTTTCTTGTGGATGCTCATTTTTAGCACTGGATTCATCCGTTCATGTATGAGATGATGGAAGATTTGGAGAGGGCCAGCACCAAGGTAATATGATTAGTTCTAATCTGGTGTTGAACGCAAGCGTAAGAACTTCCATGTTGGACCGGATGTCTCTGTTAGAAAACAAGGAAGATGAAATCTGCCTAAAGTTCTATTTGCTCCACAAATATTTGCAGATCTGAGAGAGAAATTCAACGTTCCACATCAAAAGGAAAGACATGATGAGGGTAATTGTATTTATTACTGCTTATTGTGGATTTTATTAAATCCTACCCCCAGTCAATATGATTATCGAAACTGGTGTTGATCTTAGAAGGCTTTTAGAACTCAGTTTTAAATTACAATCATTGACAGCTTAAGATACAAATACAATGAAGCCAATAACAAATTGTCATTACGATCAATTGTTCCATATTTCAATCTACAAATAAAAAAAAAAAACATCAATTCAGTAAGAAGGAGACTTCTAAAAAACAACAATTTGACTACCAGAATTCCAAAAACATCAATTACTTATCCTATCATTTCATCGAGTTCTTTTACATGTTAGATGACTCTCATGGTGTATTATTAAATTGTGGATTGGAATTTTGGTTGGAATATATTGTGTGATGATTGGAAACATTATAAAAACTGTGGCTTATATGATGGATTGATCGATTGAGACAAAAACTCCTATATACATAGTATAGATTGCTCATATAGCAAGGAGATGCGTGCCGAAATTTGTACTTCAATTTTTCATATGATTTATATGATAATTATGTTATATTGGTTGGTTTGGAAACATAAAAACTGTCCTATATATATATATATAAATATATGGGATATCACCTATAAAAAAGAGAGATTGCCGAAGCAAATTTTACTCAATTATTACAATGGATAAATAACTAAAACCATATAAGTAAATTACTTATATTATATATCTTAATTTGTCTCTTAAGGTTAACTTTATTATATTGATAGTATCAAATAATTTTCAATGTACTAAGTGTTGTGTAGTTATTATCTATAGGGTGATGGAATATTTCGAGTTCTGGTATAAAAAGGTAAACGATTACTACTAACCTATTTGTGTTGTTCGATCAGGTAACAATACATAATAAGATTTCACTATGTTAAATGAAAGTCCAACTAATATAATTAATTTGTAATTACCATTGATCTTCTTGCAGGTACTAATTTATGGAATAGGATCCATGAGAGAAGATATAATTGTTCGGAATATAGTTTCTTTTCGTTAAAATAGCAGAGATATAATGGTAGCTTATGTAAGCAAGAAGTCATATTATTGACAAAATGTTTATTTTATTTAGTATTGATCATACATATATTTGATACAGTCTCCTCCAAACTTATGATTTATTTCACATTATAAAAATCTATTAATTAGTACAATTATCTTGCAATTGCTATTAGCATTTTATGTTTTTTACAGGATATAAAAAATTATATATTCTATATCCACATTCTAATAGTAGAATTAACATTTTTCAGTGTCAATTGCAATCAGACACAAAAGAAATCAAATAATGAATTTAATCACCTTTTCGTGACAATATGTAATGATATAAGCAATCTCTATATAATAATAATTGTCTCAGTAGTTAAGGTAAATCTCCACTAAATTGAGAAATAGCGTTTGATTGCATCGTTCTGCTCTTTAGCCTTCTTGGAGGTGCATGTTATACACAATATGTGTCGAATTATAAATCGTCACAAACAATCGATGCTATAGTTTTGTAGGATGCAAAATCGTATTACACAATTTGTGATCGATTATATTCGTCACACAATCGTTCACGATGAAAGTGTTGTCTATCGTGGCGATTGTATTCACTACACATCAATTACTTTAATCGCTTCATAATATGCTTACGGAAACGACAGAGAAGTATTAATTATTCCATATTATTTATTCTTGGCCAAATCCGTATTCTTCTTCCTCATTTTCATCAACCATCTTTGTTAATATTGTATTGATGTTCAAAATTGGCATAACTTGTGGTTGAAATGCGCAACGAGTCTTCAATTTTGCTACCTCCATTTGTTCTGTTCTCCTGTTAAATATGAATTAGGAATATTGCTTGTATTTTCGTCCTTCATGTTTGATGTCATTTGTTTGAAAGAATTTTCTCTTTGTCGGGAAGGTTGCTGGAGGTCTTGCAGATCGAGAAATCTTCGGAGGCATGTGATGAGAAGCAAAGGATGGTAGGAGAGAGGAAAGCTTGTTTGATTGCTTTGTTGAGATGCATCAGATTGGAGAAGAGAGAGAAAAGGTTTCCGTGTGATTGCACTGATCTGTAGAGAGAGAAAGCCTCAGAAGTTGCCTTGAAGAGAGCAGTGATTGACTTGAGTGAGAGAAAGCTTAAAATGGTTGAGAGAGAAGCAGTGAAGTAGTTGTGAAGAGAGAAAGCTGAGAAATTCTTGAGGAGAAGCACTGTTTGTTATGGTGGCTGATTGTTTGGTTCAGTGTTTTTAGGATTGTGTGAGATTGTATAATATTATACTGTTTTTTTAGGAAGTTATTGTAGGTAAGTGTTGTACGAATATAACGGAGTCCGATTATGTCTTTAGCCAGCCACACAGAAATAGTGTGGTGGTCCACACAAAAACGGGTTGTTTTCATCATATAATAACTTGAAATGATGATAAATCACCTATTCTTTTTTTGCCAATTAATATATGCAATGATTTCTATTTATTATGATTCACACATTGTTGACAATCCTTACCAACACTCCCCTTTGATGCATTCTAAATTAAACCTTCTGTCAGGATTTGTTCTACACATATGGTTATTGTACAATAGTACAGTGAATGTCGAGCAAACTTGGTTCGTTAAAGTGTTGGGAAGTAGTAATGATGTGCTAATTATATGATTTTGAAATGTTACTTCCCGGAGGCCAATATCTTGCAATCATAGTCTTTCCATAATTTTGTTGATTTCTTTAAGGTTGACTAATTTCTAAAGAAAATGATTTGTTACACTAATATGAGACAAATATCTAGTAAAAATAGAAAATAAAATGATATACTGATTAAGGGTACTTCTCAATAATTTAAAAGTCTAAAGCAATGTTAATTACAATTTATATTTTTGATTGATAATTCACTACTTTCCTTACGTACGAGGTCAAATGATCATGATTTCTACCCAACTTGGTATATACTCCCTCCGACACGCAATATAGAAAACAAATTGACTTTTTCACGTATTTTGAGAAAGAGCCTTTAAACTAGTAAACGATCAATTAAGCAAAATAATTTTAACACAGATAAACATATCATTTTCTTCATTATGATTAAAATTTTGATTTAATTTGGGATCGTTACTACGGTTAATCTCTTCCTCAATATAAGTGAAAAAGTCAATTTCTAAATTGCGTATGACGGAGGGAGCATTTAGATTACATTATCAAAACAAAGATCGCAAATGTGTCATAATTTTCAACATCTTATTGAAATGTAGATACCAAAAGTTTCTCCTTAAATTGAATATTCGATGAGGAAAAGTATGATTTCAAATAGATTTGATTCCGGAAGTGGTGACAACCTATAAACCACACCCATTTGCACAAGTCGAATAAAATTGAGTTTTTAAACCCATACACGAGGGCTCCATTAATAGCAGGAAAGTATTTATTTTAATTATTTTCTATTTAAGCTTTTTTCTTTATTGTTAGGATTGTTTAGAATTTTTTCTATAGGTTATTTCTATAATTTCCTCTTTTCGTTTTGTTCTTCTCATTTTGCTTAATTTGCCAGATTTTAGATTATTTTTATTTTTTTTTCATGATTTTCTATGATTTATAATTTTATAAAATGTTTTTCGAAAAATAAACAAATTCAGAAATTCTTAGATTAGATAAATTTAGTTAATTTGGAAAATGATTCAGAATATTCTAGAAGATCAATCTGTCGAATGCTTATTGCCGATCAGAGCGAACTCACAGATTGTGCTGCTTCGGCATTGACTTGTATTGTTATAATATTGATAGTGTATCATTAAAATTCAGTTTTGCGATGTCGATTACATCTGGTAACACAACATAGATATGCTAAGTGCGCTATTCATAATAATCGATCTTATATGCGAGAATCCTTTGTATGTTTGTGTTTTTTTCAGTTGATACTTTGTGTGAGTATTCCAATGACCATACAAATTGTGTCTTATAAATACCATCTTGTATTATGACTATATGTCTAAATAATCAAATATGTAGGTTATGTGTGAGTTGCGCTCGATTTTCTATCCGAGTTCATATATTGAGAATACTTACCAAGTTCATTAGTTCCACCAATGAGATAGGTTATTGATAGTAGGTGGTGACATTTTATGCTTGGAGGTGTCTACAACGCCAATATTGTGTGAGATACATTTCAGAAATAACGTTGTGGTATTAAAGTCAACACTTACAAGCAGAAAATAGTTATATCTTTACTCTACGGACGTAAGGTTTTAAATTAAAACAACTTAAAATCAATGTATCCGCATGTGCGGCTATGTTTGATGTGGCACTTCCCCACTTTTTACTTTACCATAGCATTGAACATTCCGGCCTAATTTATGCCGCGCATAAAACGTTAGCCAACACTTACAATTTTCGTTACGTGTCTATCAACGAATGTGATAAACCCGATTAATTGCTCCTTCGTATCCCAAACAAAAAAAAAAAACAGGGTTTAACACAGATTTTACCCCCTCACCTCCAAAAACATAAGCACACTAATGTTCCCTTTATCCATTAGCATTATAAATCGTGTTATCGCTGACCTTCCAAGACAAGTCCAGAACAAAAAAACACAACCAACTCTTAACTATAATAATACACTTGTGATCTTAGTCCTTTCTGCCTTTACAAAGTCGAAACGCGATGTTCAGCCATAGTCTGTATTTTTCCACCTTCATAATAGTGCCACAAAACCTCTCGTTGAGGTATCGATGGCCTCATTCACAATTTTATCTTGGATCCAAAGTTAATTAGTAAACTTTTCCCTCCGGAAATTATAGCAAAAATACAACCTCATAATGCTCTCTTCTTCCAATATGTCGCTCACACACTACATACAACAACACACACACACTACCACACATAATGCGACACTCACAGCGAGATTCGAGGGAGGCAAGCTCTATGTGTGAAAACCTTGTTGTTCCTACTCATGTTGTTAAAACGATTGCAAATACCCAATACAATTACCACAAATGATGTGGTAATGATAGTCCAGGACAACAGTCTTAACCTATATTTTGAAGGTAAGATGAGTATCGTAGAATGCATTTCGGGTACCATTCACCCAAAACAACACTCAGGTATCACTAATTAAGCTCTCTATTTATAAGTGCTTATTCTATGGGATAGAGTGTACTGAATTGATTGAAAACCCACTAAATAGACCCTATTCGAAACAAGTCCATACCAACTTGACGTGGACTCGCGTCTTTAACCTTCAATGGTTAGCCTTGACAGATTTTAATACAAGTTATATACGTCAGAGTAAAGGTTTCGATGAACCGGTGCAAGTCCCATGATACTTCTCTGTTAAAAACCACTTCATTTAGCATTGGTCGAACGTAGCTCAACTCTTCTTTAGTTTCACCTAAGATTTATTGTAAATCCATCATATCAATCCCTTTCTGTCCCCTTGACTTATAGCTTACGAAGCGAATCCATCTCACCACAGTTGTCTATTATCGAACTGCACGCACATCACAACACCTACTCTCACTATCATCGACCCACCTATCCTGACCAAAATGCAACGACACACACTAGGCGACACACAACTTACACATATTAGCGTCAACTGAACACTCACCTCATCGAATCTACAACTAAGAGCACTACACATCGCCCACTAAACTACCAACACAACACTTAGCGAAGTACGAAACATTCATGCCACAGACCTATCTACGTTACTACCACATTGTTCCCCCACATCGAACCATCACACGACAACACCAATCTCACTACACACACACAGCATACAGTTTCCTAATTGACTCATATCTCAAACAAACTTCCAAACAAATAGTGTGCTCCGAAATTTCCGTAAAAGGCTTACCATCATCGAAGACATGTTGCCATTTTCATCCTGAAAAACTTAGGGTCGGACCGAAAAAAAATCTGCACGACCGGTACTAACAGCAAGTATAAATGAACACTTCGACCTTACAATATCTGAATCCGATCCGACTCTTTAGAGTCTGGCGCATCGGGATGGATTTTCTTCTTTGGGCGAAGGAGGTGAATGATATTAAATCTCCTCTTCTCCGGATTCAAATAGAACCATTCCGTTACATTCGATGTGGATTACATTTTCATATCGATGACTGGGCTGTTGTTCGCTCGGTCAGTCCCAGGTTCGATGTGCCTTTTAAACCCATGCCATCCTGTGTGTCTAACTTATGTTACCGAATCCCGATTTGTGCGATCACACCGTTGGTTGAAGAAATTATCTCACTAGTGTGGCTTCTCTTAACTTTCCTTTTTTCAGCAACCTTTGTACCAGCACAGTGAGGCACTTTCAGTGGTCATCCCCACAACGGACTTTTTCGTCTGCGCCTTACAATATCGGTATGTGTCTTATAAAGTACCCTGTTCCACAGCAAACTTAGCAGAACACACAATAGAAGGAAAAAACGACACAATCACACAATACTTAATAGCCTTTTCTTGGCTCACATATCGCGACACTCCAACTGGTCTTGTGAGATCTTACATCTATGACTTCCCCTGATTTTTTGTGTGTAATGTCTTTGAAAATTCTTGATATTTGTGCTTCTATGGAACACCTTGCTGGCTGCTAATTTGGGATTTGAATACTCTTTGCAATTTGGTTTGATGACAGATTTTTGTAGTACTCAAGCACGAATGTGTATTTTTTCCTTGATACTATAGTATTTCTCCTTTTCTCTACTTGTAGAAAGATATCGCTTACTGAATTTCTGGTTCTTCAACCTTCGATTCCATAATTATAATACTGTAATCGATTCGTGTCGGCGGGGTAACTTTATGTTAAAATTATTAAATCTATTTTTATGTCCCGTATTTCTTGTGTTGGGTGCTATGTCTTATTGCACCGTACCCCTCATACAGCACTCTCGTGTTAGTACATCTTGCATTCTCATATCTATTTCCTCTACACCTCATGACCTCTTTCATGTATGCTCTCTCTCTCTCTTCCGCAGTCTTAATACAGTAGCTCTTTAATTCGCCACCCCTCATTAGAAGATTGCTATTTTAATTTCATACTACTCTTGCCCGCTCACTATCATCACTAATGGACATCTATCCCTGCTAATCTCACTCTTTGTCCTTCTATTTTGTGTTCCGAAAACTCGTCTCACGCCCTATCGTCTTCTTATGAATTGGAGGGTGATTTTGTGGTTGATTTGAAGACATTGTATTTAATGGTGGTAGATTTATAGAAGTAGGTGGTATTTTGAATTTGGCTTTTGAAAAAGGAGGAACTTAAAAGTACTCCTACTTTTGGTTTGGAGGAGTGAAAAATATTTTGACTTTTTTTGTTTGGATGGGAATCTCAATCAGAATTTTATTATTTTGTTTTTAGCAACTTTACCCTCCCAAAAAAACCCACTTGAGTGGGTTATGACTTAATGTGCCTTGGCCTTCCCTCTTAAATGTTACTCACATTGCTTATTTTCAGTTACTTTACAATTAAACTAGCTATTACTCTTATCATATTTTACATAGGAGTCCGTAAGTTTTCAACTTGTTGCTCGACTCCTAACCATAGATACGTGGCGTCCTACAGTATCTCTCGCTTCGTCTCTTATATATTCTAGTATACGCTTTCCAGTCACGTCCCTCCGATTCCCTTGCTATTACGCTCTTCATTACATCATCACTCATCGTACTCTCCTTTACATGTCGTCTTCTCATTCTCTCCTCTCCCTTAATATGAAAGGACTCTCTTACTATAGGTTGACAATGCTCGTCAGGTCGCTACACACTCACAAGCTCCCTCTCCATTAATCAGCCCCGTGCTCAAAAAACCCTGACACATAAAGCCGATCGATTCGAAATACGATGCAATTGTCCCAACCCTCATGGACTCAATCACATCTTTATTTTCTAAATTGCTACCATGTGTTTTAACTCCCATGACTTTCATATTTCAATTTACCAGAGTATCACCTGAGCTCATTGAATTTTTATAGGGTCCCTTTCAAAACTCTAAAACTAATGCATTTGTTGCTCTCGCTATAGCATGCCTGTGGAATATTAGGATGCATAACGGATTCTAATATTCTCTATATGAGAACGGTATGTTCTTTAGTGAAATATTCGTGCCGTCCCTTTATAAATTTGAAGTCGTATACAGAGGAAATTTCTTTGGATAACCGTGCGTCCACATATATTATGTACGAGGATAGCATTTATGAGAATCCCAAGTACCCAAGGTACAGCAATTAGTAAAATGAGATGGAAGTATCCTGTTTCTTCTGCATGATGCGAGAAGACGAAAAAAGAGATAGTAAGAATGTGAAACGGATTGAGACAATTTACTGACAAGAGGAGCCCCCAAAAAATTCAGAGATGCGGGAAAAAATTTCCAACAACATGCCGAGTCTCGCTATCGCACTAAAAGGATGTAGCACTCCCAAGAGAGTAGGATAGTCTGGTTGTGAATCCAGTAACTTTCTGCACTGTGATTATCGTTTGTCTCTTGAAATTTTTGTTAAGTGGATTTTGTCTGCCACCTGCTATTTAATTAATATTCTATAGTGTGTCATTTCATATTTGGTACATTGAAACATGATACTATAAGTGTCAGGTACAATCTGTATTTTAACGGAGACCTGATAGCTATATGGTTTTGCAGACGTGTGCTATACTTAGATGCGCTGAGCATCACTCCTGCCTCCTTTAAGTGTATACTAGTTAGATGTGATCCAGTATTCTTATGAAATTCCCTCAAGTCGAATATTTAGTCCGATTCCAAATTGCAGTATAAGAAAAAAAATGCTAGTTTGTGTAATACATAGTTTAGCATACCGCGGTATTCTAAGTAATCTTCAGAGTCCCGCTAAATTATTCGTTATCGGATTACTTAGACAAATGTCTCCTACTTTTCCTTTAAAAATTTAGTGGGTAGTCATGAATATAGGTTATAAGAAGATCATCTTGTTATTAGCTATCTTTGATGGGACTCTAGAGAAATTTTAAAATACCAAGTAGACTTATTTACTAAGCTGACTTGAAAACCTGAAGGGAATAGTATACTTATTTAGTTTAGAATTATTTACAACAAAGTATTTACGTTGTGTAATATAAGTTTTATTTATGCACAAAAGATTAGTGTTAGATTTTTTGGACATTTGCCTATGTCTTTTCCTTTCTGTTTAAGTTATGATGTTAGAAGTGTAGGTGTGGAGTGGTTTGTTTGGTTAGCTCGTGTTCATATTGAAGGGGTCTATTGCTATCTCAGTTGCCTGCTGCGTAGAGTTTTAGAAACCAGAGTTCAGGCACCTGTCATTGTGGCTAATTTAATGAGGAAGAGCGTCTGATATGACCAAGCAGAGGTTGTTAAGATAAACGCTAGAGTTTGAAAAGAGTAGTATCTAACTCCATTAATTTTCTATCTTTTAGTTTCGTTTTTGTCTGTATTTAATTATGGGCGGAAATGAATTGTCGCGAACCTATCGGTCGCCTAAATTTTTAGAGCATACGAGTAAGAAATAAAATGAATCCGTCCCTAATTTAGGGACGAAATTGTAATTTTCTACGTCGCACCTTTTATTTATGAGGACGATCGGAAGAACATTTTATTTTGGCCGATCCCAAAAAAGAGACTAGGTAATAGGAATTTATTTTATTTCCGTCCCTAAATTAGGGACGGATTTTGCAGCTAGCATTAAATTTTAGTCGATAATCGTCACTTAAAGTAGTATTTAAGACGACGAATCGTCATTTGGCGTTTACCTCTGCGTACCGTTGATTATCGGCGTCCCCTTATTGAAAATCCGATCGTCTAATACATATTTCTCCTGGTATGAGAACACCAAGTATTTTGGTCGTATTATGCGGCAGATTATGTATACCGATCCCATAATAAACATGGTTCTCTACTCCATGGATAATATGGATTTGATAGAAACGCAATGTAAATTCCAATAAATACAGAGAGTAGGTAAGATGCTCATCTGATACTCAAGAGATTCCTACATGCCTAATGGAGTACTTTGTACCCTATGTTGTGGATTAGTTGCCAAATTAGTTAGTTGATGAGTGACTCAATTCATTTGCGACATGGCCTTAAGCACATCGATGCAAACTAATCTATCAAAATTTGATCATGTGTTCTATTACGAAAACCTTATAGAAAAATTAGCTCACGTCACTGTTGCTCACCTACGGTACAAGTCAAACATGATTATAACAACTGCTAGCCTAACATAATAGATTTTAGTGCAAATATAAATTCATAACCCCTTTATATTATTCTAATAAGTACTATACATAAAGGGACACCAAGCATCGAGACCTTTCCCCAAATCCTTAGCATTAAGTTATCTTCACTTCAACTCTCTCAAATTTGGATAGTTTGACGCACTGTTTTGCTGTTGCGGGTGTGGGAAAGGATCTTTTAAAAGAGGAATACTAAGACACTCCTATTATGTGTTATTCCTATATCCAGCTTAATAATGAGATTATGACAATCGATTCATCAACAGGGTCGAGTTTCCACTGTTCAAGTGTCCATAACCATTACAGGCAATTTGTAAATATGTATTTACCATACCACTCTCCTGTCAGGTACGCACTGTTTGTAGTTGCTAGCAGAATTGAACGGGTCGATCCACATCGTTTGGTTGGATCCTGAGACGTTTCAGAGATAGGCCGCGGAATGAGAATGATAGTTCTTTTAGGTAGTAAATTTAATAAAATATAACAGCGAAATTAAAATCGATGCTTTAGCCTCTGGCTGGCTTGCATCCTAGGCGTTTTCCGGCCTAAAGTTTGTTGCCCATGAAAGACTCGCGTGCGACAAATGTTTTATCACCTTTACGGAGTGTTTTAGGGCCTACGTGGTGACGTGTTTTCGATGATGAGACTTTGAAGCAGGAGACTCGTCGTGTGTTCAGAGAGTTTTTAACCAAAATGTCTAAAGTTTAATCGCCGCAAGCCGACAAGAGAACTGAGGGAGAAAGAAAATTTCGGTCTTCCTGGTGTCCGCGCCCCACTCCGTCACCTGACACTTAACCGGAGTGCCAACAAACACTAAGCCGGTGCCAATTCTGAGACAAATGTACGTTGGGTATATGGACCATTAACTCGCGCAAGAGACATTATTGCGGATACCATGTGCATTGCTTCTTTTGATTTGCTAACACAGTCTTCTAGTCGATTATACACTGCGAATCTCCGGCTTAGATTTCACCTTTATGTGTGTCTTATCAATTCAATAATTTCAAAAAAGTGGTCTACACTTGCTAATAAATATATGTTTGTCCCAACTATCATACGTGAATAGTGTGTTCCAGTTCATCTTGATAGGCTGCGTATTTGATATTGTTGTTGATTCTGCTCAATAGAATTACTTATGTCCGATCCGGGTTTTTCCGATTGCAATAGTCAATGTCTCTGTATTGCACGTGGAGCCAGTAATTCCTCATTTTGTCAGTCAGAATATTTTTAGTGATAAGTATATCCTTGACAATTTTTCATTTCTAGATACAATATAGTATATTACGATTTATCTCTTACACTCGATATCGCATGAACGCCGATCAACTATATTTTCAGACAGAATCTATAATGAGAATGGAGTGAGAATGTATATGATTTTGGCTATGTCTTATAGAGCACTTGTGAATTTTGTACGCGAAAGTATATTTTATAAAAATTGACCATTATTTGATACCTTCAAGAAAAATTTTCTTCTATTTCGCTCAAAAATATATTTTGTAGTAGCATGACTTACAAATTCCAAATCAGATATTGTCACCTTTATCCAGAGCCCTAATAATTACAATATATTAAAATTAAAATTCCATCATCTGATAAACAAATAAATAATAAGGTTGATATAATATCTCATGATATACTTTAATAGAGTACAATAGCATCCTACCATCCACAAACCTAAGCAAATTAGTGACCTAAATAAGTCAGCATACTCATTCAAGGATACTTCTTTTGATCCTATTCTCCTAGTAGGATGCTATTAATATTGTGGCGTTTATAAGATAGATCATTCTAAGACAGAAATAAAGAGAGAAGTAAGGAAGTAGTGGCGGCTGAGAAATAGATGTATCCATGATCGCTTCGCCTAAAATCTGTCTTATTGCTCGTCCGTAGGTTGTTGTGCGGTTTGTCATGTCTTTTGCTTTGGAGCAGTTTTTGGTGTGCTCCTACTGCCACCGTCCGGCTGCTGCCCCTGCTGAGCGCTTTGAAATTATCTTTGCCGTATATATTGATAGTATCAATAATTTTTCAATGTACTAAGTGTTGTGTATGTTATTATCTATAGGGTGATGAATATTTGAGTTCTGGATAAAAAAGGCTAAACGATTACTACTAACCATTTTGTTGTCGATCAGGTAAAAACTACATAATATAGATTCACTATGTTAATGAAGTTCCAACTATATATTAATTTGTATACCATTTTATCTTCTTGCAGGTACTAATTTATGGAAGTAGATCGCGAGAAGATATATTGTTCGGATTAGTTTCTTTTCGTTATAATAGCGTAGACTATCATGGTAGCTTATGTAAGCAAGGAGTCATATTATTGACAAAATGGTTTATTTTATTTAGTATTGATATACATATATTATGATAAGTTTCAACTTATGATTTATATTCAATATAAAAATCTTAATAATTAGTACAATTATCTTGCAATTCTATTAGCATTTATGTTTTTTTACAGGATATAAAAAATTATATATTTCTATATCCCATTCTAATAGTAGATATTAACATTTTTCGTGTCAATTGCAATCGACACAAAAGAATCAAATAATGAATTACACTTTTCGTGACAATTGTAATTGATATAACAGCAATCTCATATATAATAATACTTGTCTAGTAGTAAGAGTAAAATCGTCACTAAATGAGAAATAGCGTTGATTGCAATCGATGCTATAGCTTCTTGGAGGTGCAAATCGTATTACACAATTTGTGTCGATTATAATCGTCACAACAATCGATGCTATAGTTTTTTGTAGGTGCAAATCGTATTACACAATTTGTGTCGATTATAATCGTCACAACAATCGTCACGATAAGTGTTAGTCTATCGTGGCGATTGTTTCAATCTACACCATCAATTCTTATAATCGCTTCGATATGCTACGGAAACGAAGCCTCTTGTATCGAATAGGCTTTTGATACAAAAGTGTTTTGTGTCGATTACAATCGACACAAAAGGCCTAAATAATCGCCACGAAAATCCTTTTTTGTTGTAGTGATTGGATCCAAACACACAGTTATAAAACCACTATAGTATGCTAAAATCAAATGTAGTTATGTGTGTGTTGAAGTACTTGATTGAGTGCTCCACATGTCAAAATGAACTTGATTTTAGTGGGGACTTTTAGTGGTATAAACAGTTGTTGCGTCTACATTTCAAAACCTAAGGGTCTTTCATATAAAGGAGAGTGATAGAAAGTTAATATATACTCTACTCAAACGGCTAATCCCTAGATTATAATAGTTCCTCGTACTCTTTTTTTTAATCGCAACAAGTTAACAATTACGGACTCCTATGTAAATATGATAAGATAATTAGCATATGTTTAATTGCTAATAGGTTAATGACAATAATCAACAGTGAGTTACAATTAAAGAAGGAGAGGGCAAATGCCCCATTAGATCATAACCCACTCAAGTGCGGGTCTTTTTTGGGGGGGTAAGTTGCTAAAACCAAAATATAATTCTGATTAGATTCCCTCCAAACAAAAAAGTCAAATATTTTTCACTTCCTCCAAACCAAAAGTAGGGTACTTTTTAGTTTCCTCCTTTTACAAAAGCCCAACATTCAAAATATCCCACTACTTCTATAAGATGACTTTACCCCATTAAGTTACAATGTCTGTCAATCAAACCAACAAAATCACCCTCCATTCAATGAAGACCGCAAGCTTGAAGTTTTCCACAAAAAATACAACATTTAATTAAATACCTTATTAATAACCTCAAATTAAATACATTTCATTAGCATTAACTCCTATTTACTCCACAAAAATGGCAGCTTTAGATTGAGGATCCTTTCTACAGTCTTGAAGGTCATACTTGCAACTTCGGCTAGATAATCCGCCCGCCAAGAATCGTACAATTGAGAAAGTTGAAGAACCAGAAGATTCAAGTTAGTATCTTCTCAAGTCAGAGAAAAGAAGATTCTAAGTATCAACGAAAAAAACCACATTGTGCATGAGCTACTACAAAACTTCTGTCATCAAACAAATGCAAAGAGGTTTCCAATCCAAATGCGGCAAGCAGTAGGTGTATCAAGAACACAATTCAAGAATTTTCAAAGACTTAACACACAAAAAATCAGGGGAAGTCATAGATGTCAGATCTAAAATATGCGCAAATTGGAAGAAACAGCACAAAGTATATATGAGGCTTTCCTTGCCAAAGGGCGCCACTACATCTTAAACTACATTAGGGCCCTTTCGGGAAGCACTGAAAGCGCCTCACTTGTATGTACAAAGGGTTGCTGAAAAAAGGTAAAGTTAAGAGCACAGTAGTAAATAATACCCAAGTGTGACTGACGATCACAACGTTAGCTAAGGATGCATGTGGTTCTAAAGGCACATTCCGAACAGGCTGCCAGAACAACAAGCCAGTTCATCGATATGAAAAAGGTTAATCCCATCGATGAAAAATGGTTTATTTGGAATCCGGAAGCAGAGATTCAATCCTTCTTCCAAAGAAGAAAATTCCATACCGAGCCAACAATCTAGAGAGGTATCAAATTATAAGTTAATTTTCATTTGCTGTTATTGTCGTTCCAAATTTATGATGAAAATTGGCCAAGAACATCTTCATGATAGGTAAGTTCGGAATCTTTCGCCATTTGTTGAATATGAAAGAGCAAAAGAAACATCGAGACGAATCGAGTCAGATGGAACAATGGAAACTAAAGCTGTGCAGAATGTCACTCAAGTTGTGATTTAGGCGATATGCTAATAGACAAGAATCAGTACCAACAATCCAGGCTTCAATGCCAGAAGGTTGATGGTCAAAGAAGTTACATTCAACAAAGACAACGCAAAGGACACATCATAACAGCAAGGATGATTGAGTTCATGAGGACAGCAGCAAATGCAAATGGTTTTAAAATTCAGCTTGTCTTTCAACCACCTCAATTCACCCGACCTTAATGTTGATTTGGGTCTATTTAGTGGGTTTCAATCAATTCAGTATCACTCTTTCCCTAAAAATATAAATGACTAATAGAGAGGTTGAGGAAGCATATGCATTCTACGATACTCATCTTATAAAGTACTGTTGGCTATCATTACAATGTGTTATGATTGAGATTTTTAAAAGACAAAGGAGGAAACAATTACAAGCTGCCACATATTGGAAAGGCAAGATTGGACAGATTGGGTATTTCTTCCAGAATAATATTAACTTTGATCAAGAAAATTGTGATATGAGGCATCGAATACCTCAACAGAGGTTTGTGCACTATTATGAAGTGGGAATACAAGAAGTAAGGTCAAAGTGATGAAGACTAGATCAAAATAAGTAGTTGGTTTTTTGACTGCCAAGCATAAACCATTATCTTAGGTAAGAACATTTTGTTTTTGGGGAGGGTTATGGTGTAATCTGTTTTTTTTTTTGTTGGGAGCAGTTAAAATGGTAGTTGGTACGTTTTTGCTAAGATGGCTGTAAGTAAAGCTAGGAAGTAAAAGAGATGTAATGAATTTGTTTCAAGTTTAATTTAAATATATGAAAGTTTTCTTGTAAGTGTTTGACTTAATACCTATCAGCGTATTGTCTCACACAAAGGGTTAGTAATC